>JBBDGP010001520.1:1607500-1719920 GCA_037952835.1 Lithobates septentrionalis
TCACCAGCTTTAGGTGGGCTCCATGCATAGAATTAGGTATTAAAGATATAACAAGAGGAAGAACAGCAAGGTGAATTGTCTTCGAGAGAATTGCTTCACTCTCAAGGGAGCTGCCATTAGTGTTGCCACTAGTGTTAATATAGCACTCCATGGATTTTATGAACTTTGTTTTTACAATCTGTATCTGATACATCCAGGATTTTTCATGTATGTTTTCTGACACCATTTTTATTGATCACGGTGTGCCTCTGTGCCAATTTTTGTGCCATTCTTTTTTGTTTGTTCTATCCATGTGTTTTTATTGCTGCACACAATGTAGAGAGACATAACTCTAAATCTTGCGTGCAAGGGTGGCATTATAGGATGCTGCAAGATAAAGGAGCACACTGAAACAGGATACCTGGGGCAGCAGTCACCCAGATAGCAAGCAATTGAGCTGCAAGTTGGAAAATGACTTGCTAAGCTACTGCTAGACTTGCCAGGCTTCACAAATTTGTTATACAATTACAGTAAGTCCACATTGCATGACGCCAGATCAACTTTCTTGGCAAACATTCTGCAAGTCTGCTGCAAGTTTTGGTTCAGTTATGTTGTGCAATAGTCATCCCACCACAGGGGGCACTGTGGCTGAATTTGGAAAAATGTCAACTAGAACTTGTGCTTCATGTGCTCTGCTAGTGTAAAACTTGCCAGTGAAAATGTGCAGCAAGTTAACAAGACTTACAATTCAACACTGCCACAAATTTGTGGCGAGTTATCCTTACTATCTGGGCATGGTACAATCTTCAATTGGCAAGAATTAGGCCTCATTCACACATGGCGTACTAGAGCATGTTTTTACTCACATAGGGATGCACAGATTTTTCATACATCCTCATGCAGGCTGTCATATTGATGTCAATTGGGATGCAGTGGCCACGTGGACACAGCCGCTGCTCCCAATTTGACATCCATCCATTTGACATCCATGTGGGGTTTTCTCAAAGCTTGCAAATTGGCTTCGAAAAAGGCCAGAAAAAAATGACAAGATTCAGATCCCATAGACTTTAATGGGATTTGGCCACTATGTTCACAGTCTGCAAACTTTTTCAGTTGTTCAGCCACTGAACTTTGCTCAAGTTCACTCATCACCATTTATAACGTACTATCACTGGAGGTTTGACAGAACTTTTATTGGACACATTACAGTACTATTACTGAAAGATTCACAGTTCTCTCAATTAAGGAGTTACATTGTTGCTAATAGAGGAACGACAGTACTATCTCTGAAGGTACCACATTACTGTTAGTAGAGAAATAATAGTACTATATCAAGTCATATGTCTACAAAGTGCTATGCACTATAAACATTTAAAACCTGAAGCGTACATGAAACCCTGCACAAAGAAATCTGAATAATGGCTCAACCCTCAAAATAGTTGCTTCTCCTACGGAAGAGTGACCAGGTACTCTTCAATGCACTTCCTAATGCATCTGTAGTCTTACCCTTTTGATAACAGATTTATAGGGATTTGAATCCTGCAATGTACATACAGTACAGTATGTCTAATACAGTCTTTTCCAATCTTTTTACCCCAAAGGAACTTTTGAAAACATTTTTAGGTCTCCAGGAACCTCTGCTAAAAATGGTTTTATTTACAGCTCTAAAATTGAACTAATACTTATAATGGTCAGAAAAGAAAAGCAGGCATTACTGTAAAAAATGCACTCTTCCCCATACAGTATGTTGATGATCAGTAGAGAAGAGCTTTTATGTCTGTGGTCACAGTAGAGAAGGGCCTCTTACATTAGTGGTCAGTGAAGAAGGTCACCTTACTTTGGTGGTAAGCAGAGAAGGGCCTCTTACATTAGTGGTCAGTGGAGAAGGCCACCTTACATTGCTGATCAAGAGCCTTCTACATGCGTGGTCAGCGGAGAAGGTCCCCTTACATTGGTGGTTAGTGAAAAGAATTACCCTTTCTTTGATCGTCAGTTGTATGTATTCTCCTTTACATTAGGAATCAATCAGAGGAATGTTCCCTTACAAACTGCTAAATAGATTATTGCTGTCTGTGGTTACTTATAGTTATAGATTATAGACATTATTTACTACTTGTAATCAATTACTGTATCAAGGCTTCTCCAGTACTGTATTCAATTTTTTTTTGGTTTGTTCAGAAAACTCGAGGAGTAGTGACTTTTCTTACCTTTGCTATAGAAATATATTTTATAGATAGCAGAAGCATCTCTAATCATGAGTTTACTTCTCACACGTGAATTAAATCAGAATGGCCATGCCATAGATTATTGTTTAATTTTAATGATTTTGGTCCTAAAGCTTTAAAAATAGTCTCTACTGTATTCTTCATTATATCTATTAAGGGTGCTGGCACACAAAGCTGTTTTACTGCCAATGCTTTTGCAGCTCAGGAATAAAATGTAAAGAGAATTGCCTGATAACCTGATTACCTGCTGATCTTCAACTGGCCATAGCATTTTGAAGGCTTGTTATTAGCTTTTTGTGATAGGGAGGGAATTTCATTATTTTTTATTTTAAAAGATTGGAAGGAGTCAAAATAATATATAAGTATTGTTCAGCAGTCGTTGAAGCTGTTTTGAGGTTCATGTGCCAACTTTCATTGAATATTTACTGCATGAGGTAAAGTGTTTGTCACTTAAAGCGTCCAGCCAAAACCTTTTTCCTGTTTTGCATACAAAGAGGAAGAGTTTTACACCTATCCATTGCCATTCGATAGATTTTCTCTCACTTCCAGTCTGGTGAAACTATTGTCAGCAAAGTATAGTATTTATGTAAGTCTCTCTAACAGACCCCCCCAAAAACAGCATGTGGGCGGGGCCTACTTGCCCTGCATGCGGGGGTATCTTTCGCACAGAGCACGCTCATCAATGCCTGGGACCAGATGGGGATTGCAGTCAATTGAAGAATGTAACATTAAAGAGGAGTTCCCCCCAAAAATGGAACTTCTGCTTTTTCGTAATCCTCCCCCTCTCCGATGTCACATTTGGCACCTTTTAGGGGGAGCAGATACCTGTCTAATACATAGTATTTTGCTCCCACTTGCGGGCATAGATACCCGAGGCACCCGCGGGTATCTACGCCACTTCCGGCACCTTCTCCATCCCCCCCGCTGTCTTCTGGGAGACACACAGGTCCCAGAAGACAGCAGGGATCACGCAACACAAGATACCCAGTGGTATCATGCAACGCGAGTTGCGCATGCGCAGTAGGGAACCAGGAAGTGAAGCCGCAAGGCTTTACTTCCTGATTCCCTTACCGAAGATGGCGGCAGGAGCACTCAAGGGCGCCCTGGACAGGTAAGTGTCCTTATTTTAAAAGTCAGCAGCTGCAGTATTTGTAGCTGCTGACGTTTAAAAAAAAAAAAATTCAGCGGAACTCCGCTTTAAGTGCTACTAAACAGAGAGGTTTCAATTGCCATAATTCATTGACATAAATCATATATATATTCATATACACCATATATATATATATATATATATATATATATATATATATATATATATTTATATATACATTATCTCACAAAAGTGAGCACACCCTTCACATTTTTGTAAATATTTTATCCTTATTATTATTATTTTATTATATTATTATTATATCTTTTCATGTGACAACGCTGAAGAAATGTAACAATGTAAAGTAGTGAGTGTACAGCTTGTATAACAGTATAAATTTGCTGCCCCCTCAAAATAACTCAACACACAGACATTAATGTCTAAACCTCTGGCAACAAAAGTGAGTACACCCCTAAGTGAAAATGTCCCAATTAGCCATGTCATGTGACTCGTTAATGTCTCAGGTGTAAATGGGGAGCAGGTGTGTTAAATTTGGTGTTATCGCTCTCACTCTCTCATATTGGTCACTGGAAGTTCAACATGGCACCTCATGGCAAAGAACTCTCTGAGGATCTGAAAAGAATTGCTGCTCTACATAAAGATGGCTTAGGCCAGTGTTTCACAACTCCAGTCCTCAAGGCGCCCCAACAGGTCATGTTTTCAGGCTCTCCATTATTTTGCACAGGTGATTTGATCAGTTTCCATGCCTTAGTAATTACCACAGCTGTTTTATCTGAGGGAAATCCTGAAAACATGACCTGGTAGGGCGCCTTGAGGACTGGAGTTGAGAAACACTGGCTTAGGCTATAAGAAGATTGCCAAGACCCTGAAACTGAGCTCCAGCACGGTGGCCAAGACCATACAGCGGTTTTACAGGACAGGTTCCACTCAGAACAGGCCTCACCATGGTCGATCAAAGAAGTTAAGAGCACATGCTCAGCGTCATATCCAGAGGTTGTCTTTGGGAAATAAACGTATGAGTGCTGCCAGCGTTGCTGCAGAGGTTGAAGGGGTGGGGGGTCAGCCTGTCAGTGTTAAAACCATAGACCGCACACTGCATCAAATTGGTCTGCATGGCTGTTGTCCCAGAAGGAAGCCTCTTCTAAAGATGATGCACAAGAAAGCCTGCAAACAGTTTGCTGAAGACAAGCAGACTAAGGACATGGATTACTGGAACCATGTCCTGTGGTCTGATGAGACCAAGTTAAACGTATTTGGTTCAGATGATGTCAAGCGTGTGTGGCGGCAACCAGGTGAGGAGTACAAAGACAAGTGTGTCTTGCCTACAGTCAAGCATGGTGGGGGAAGTGTCATGGTCTGAGTGCTGCCGACACTGGGGAGCTACATTTTATTGAGGGAACCATGAATGCCAACATGTACTGTGATGTACTGAAACAGAGCATGATCCCCTCCCTTCAGAGACTGGGTTGCAGGGCAGTATTCCAACATGATAACGACCCCAAATACACCTCCAAGACAACCACAGCCTTCCTAAAGAAGCTGAGGGTAAAGGTGATGGACTGGCCAAGCATGTCTCCAGACCTAAACCCTATTGAGCATCTGTGGAGCATCCTCAAACGGAAAGTGGAGGAGCACAAGGTCTGTAACATCCACCAGCTCCGTGATGTCATCATGGATGAGTGGAAGAGGACTCCAGTGGCAACCTGTGAAGCTCTGGTGAACTCCATGCCTAAGGGGGTTAAGGCAGTGCTGGAAAAACTTCTTCTTACGTCCTCTGTAGGCTACTGAACCTCTTCTTTCCCTTCTCACTTATACATGTTTGAAATAAGTAGAGCTCATTAGTTGCAGTCATGCACACTGCTCTATGCACACTACAAATCCTGTAGTCCATAGTCCATCTTAGGAGTGAGCAACATTCCTACATACCATGAGACCATGGAGAATGAACATAGCCACCCTCTAACAGGAAGTCAGATCACAGCAGCAAAAAAGGGGGGATTTGGAGATTTGAAGGAGGCTGTGAACAATACAGGGTACTTTTTTGAGTTAAGGATACATGCATGAATAAAATATATTTAATTAAAGCCAAAGTCAGAACCCCAGTTGCTCTGTCATCGTGAAAACAGCAGCCCCTTCCACCACTTTACTATTAGCTAGTGAGGATGCCAAGAGGTGTTATTGGAAGAAGCAAACCGATTTTCTGTAATTTTTGAGTTAAGAACACATACATGAATAGAATGTACTTCTTGTAAACATGAGTTTAGTGTCACGTTAATTCAGAACCGCAGATGGCTCTGTCATAAAAACAGCAGCCCCTTCTAATACTTTGCTATTGGAGAGTGAAGGCTCAAAGAAGAGTTATTGAAAGGAGCAAACAGGTGCCGCTGCTAATTGGACAATGCTGTTAATCTAATATAATTTTTTGAGCAACTGCAACTGGAGGGGAAGAGCTTAGGTAGGTTAAATTAGTAAGATGATGCCCATCCAAAATCCAATGAGCAAATAGGTAAATAAAACTTTCAAGCTGCAACAGTGAATAGTGGTAACACCTTGGTGTACATAGCAGAAGGAGATTGTGCATCAAGAGACTGAACATAACTTTAAACTTTCTGTCAGGGGAAGCAGATCCCATACACTATATTGCCAAAAGTATTGGGACGCCTACCTTTACACAAACACAAACTTTAATGGCATCCCAGTCTGTAGGGTTCAATATTGAGTTGGCCCATCCTTTGCAGCTATAACAGATTCCACTCTTCTGGGAAGGCTGTCCACAAGGTTTAGGAGTTTGTCTATGGGAATGTTGGACCATTCTTCCAGAAGGACATTTGTGAGGTCAAACACTGATGTTGGACGTGAAGGCCTGGCTCACAGTCTCCGCTTTAATTCATTACAAAGGTCTTCTATCAGATTGAGGTCAGGACTCAGTGTAGGCCAGTCAAGTTCCTCCACCACAAACTTGTTCATCCATATCTTTATGGACCTTGCTTTGTGCACTGGTGAGCAGTCATGTTGAAACAGGAAGGGGCCATCCCCAAACTGTTCCCACAACAAAGTTGGGAGCATGAAATTATCCAAAATGTCTTGGTATGCTCATACCTTAAGAGTTCCCTTCACTGGAACTAAGGGGACGAGCGCAACCCCTGAAAAACAACCCCACCCCATAATCCCCCCTCCACCAAATGATTTGGACCAGTGCACAAAGCAAGGTCCATAAAGACACGAGAGAGAGTGTTTGGAGTGGAGGAACTTGACTGGCTTGCACCTCAACCCAATAGAACACCTTTGGGATGAATTAGAGCGGAGACTGTGAGCCAGGCCTTCTCATCCACATCAGTGCCTGACCTCACAAATGCGCTTCTGGAAGAATGGTCAAACATTCCCATCGATAGAAACAAAAAATATCGTGAAGCGCCTCAAAGGACTGTAGGGTCTTGTATGATTGGATGTAGCTGTGACGTAAACAATCAGTGGTTGATAAGGATCAAACTCAGTGCAGCTGGCACAACACTGGAATAATGTGGAACAAACAAAAAGAACTGTAAGCAGCGCTCTATGAGTAAGATCCAAAGTGTAGTAGTCATAAAAACAGGCACTTGTGCCTGTTTTTATGACTACTACACTTTGGATCTTACTCATAGAAAGCTGCTTAAACATTCCCATAGACACACTCCAAAACCTTGTGGACAGCCTTCCCAGAAGAGTTGAAGCTGTTATAGCTGTAATGCCGCGTACACACGGTCGTACTTTTCGTCTACAAAAGTCCAACGGACGCTGACGGACTAAAGCTGGCTGGTAATCCGATCGTGTGTGGGCTTCTCCGGACTTTCAACGTACTTTTTTAGCCTCAAATCCGACGTACTTTAGATTTGAAACATGCTTTAAAACTTTACTTCGTAACTACGACGGACCCCGAAATCCGCTCGTCTGTGTGCTAGTCCGACGGACAAAAAGCCACGCTAGGGCACCTATTGGCTACTGGCTATGAACTTCCTTATTTTAGTCCGGTGTACGTCATCACGTACGAATCCGTCAGACTTTTGTGTGGTCGTGTGTAGGCAAGTCCGTTCGTTAGAAAGTCTGCCGCAAGTCCGCCGAAAGTCTGCCGGAAGTCTGCCGGAAGTCTGTCGGACAGGCTGTCTGACTTTTGTAGACGAAAAGTCCGACCGTGTGTACGCGGCATTAAGGGTGGCCCAACTCAATATTGATCCCTATGGACTAAGGTTGGGGTGCCATTAAAATTCATGTGCGTGTAAAGGCAGGTGTCCCAGTACTTTTGACAATATAGTGTATATGAATTTCAACATTTGTCTGCATTGATGTTTTAATTAGCTGAGAAGCATATACATAACAGATTGGCATTAGGACCCTTACCTATTATTTGAAAAACAACATCGTAGATGCTGAAATACCCCTTTAAGACATTTTTCTGAATTATACTCTTGCAATAAAAAATGAATGTACAGCAGTTAAATGAAATGGTTGCTTCAAGACAGTAACAAAAAAACTTTTGCTCAAACTCCCTCTTGTGCACATAGTTAAAGCAAATGATTCATGGTATTGGGTGCTTTTATTAACATCCCCTCTCGGCCTGTAATAGAACATAGATCTTTCTTCCCCATGCTAAATGTCATCCCTGTTGCAGGCAATTCATACAGCCACTTTCATGGAGAGATGCTATTCTTCAGCCCTCCAAAAATGAAAGTGAAAGGTCTATGAGTTATTTCAGATCCACTCAATCTCCTCGGGGTGTGCAGCAGTGCTCTGAACTGGAAAAGCGTTTCTGCTGCTGTTTGAGTTGCCATGGAAGATGAAATAGTGACATCGGTCACTAAAAAATCCTTATTGCCAAATATATATCTTTCATCAATACTTCAATATTAGAGCCAAGTGAGGAATCACATGAAAACATTAACCCATATGTGTAATTTCTACGTTATTTTAAAAAAAAAAATACTAATAATTTTGGTCACTTCTTGTCATTTATCAAGATGTGTAATATCCTCATTTTGCGGATGATAATGCTAATTTCTCCAAGCTTCAGTTCTAAGTGTTTTGCAGATTGCTGCCCAGAGTAAGTTGAAAAGTGTAATTTAGTTCACAAGGAAACAAAACATTTCCCTGAATAATGGTGAATCTGCAGTGGAACTTTTTGTTTTAAATACCAGCTTTTTCACTACGTGTTAATACTTTTATCAAATGAATAAAATATCTAAACTGGTAGGGGATTTTCTGAACCTCATCGTGGGCCCCTTGTTATATATATAACCTGTTGCTTTTAAAAGTATACATAACAACACAGTAAAAAAAATGGCGCTGGAGGACTACTTAAAACTGATAAATAATTGGTGAAAAGTTAATAAAAGTCCATATGTGGGACATGTAAAATGAATGATAGGTGGATGGTGAAGCACCCTTTTAAGTGAAGAAGACTGCAGAAACCAAGAAAAAACAAAAGGGGTACCAGATAAAATGCAGCTGTTAAAAATACTAGTATTTAAACCTCTAAACGAAACCTCTAAACTACATCTTAGTGACTTTTGGAGGCAATCATTTCTTTTTCAAAATAAGTGAAATACAAACATGTAAAATGATCTCATATACGTGACCCACCCCCTGTGACAAAGTCGGAAGTGACGAAACGCGTTGGGGCATGACTGTAGGGCAGCCGTAATCATCGCATCAATGTTGTGAGAGCAAGTGGCATCGCCCTGAAAGGAGGTGGTGAGACTGATGGGGATCGCTTTAATATGCTACGAGCTATACAATGTCTGATACAAGATGTGTAACATGTGAGTGGATTGGATATTGGTTTTAAATTGAAGATTGAGCTTTGACAATATCACACTAGGGGAGCCTTTCTTTTTTATGTATACCCACGAATGTGTACCTTTACTGCAAGAGGGGTGGAGGAGTGGATTGTTTACTAAGGAATTTCCTAACAGCTGGCCCAACCTTGAGTATGGGGGGGACAACACGACTTGGTGAGTTGCCATCTGATGGGAGTGGGTCTGAGGTGACACACAGCAGTGGTGGAACTTTTGGTGATTTATCTTAATAGGACATCACTGGGGTCAATTCTTTCTGCATGGAATTATCATTTGTTAAGAGGACTGTTACTGGACTTCTTCCTTTTTTAGTTTTTTCACAATTTTTTCACAATTTTTATGTATGGATCACTGAATTAATTTGGTGATAATTTTACATGTTCGTTTTTCACTTATGTTGATATTTATTTTTTGAAGTAGCGGCATCTGTTATATTGTCTTTTTACTGATTTTGAATTATTTAGAGCGTGGGGGATTTCTGTTATATATACTAATCTTTTATTTTTATTTTTTTTTATTATTGTGTGATTAGTTATGGCCATCTTTCTTTATTATTTAGTATTTTGACCATATGAAACCACGTGGGGTTTAGACTGTCTGGCTTTTCATGTTGCTCCGAAGCCTGCCCAGGGAGACTTTGTATGCTTGCATATCCATATTCAGGCAAGGTGAATATAAATGTAATCAGATATATCGTATATGATCTTTTTGCAATGCATACTATACTATATGTAATAACAGATATACTAAACTATGATGTATTTCTTTATTTGTACAGTAAGGCCTGTTTTTTCCTCTATTACCCCTTTCTGTGTCCTGAGGAAGCGGGCCAGTGAAACACGTTGACGCACAAGGGCTCACTTACCTGTAACAATATTTTGCAAGTACTGGGCTGATTTCTGCACATATGTGAATACATGGTTTTAACCAAAATGCTGTTTTTTGCATATTCTTTTATATTTTCTATATATAAATATAATTTCAATTTTTTTGTATAAATGGTGTGGTCCAATTTGCCTTCAAAGTCCCACCCAATGGTTTCTTCTGTTCTCAAACTTAAATTTACAGATGTGGCAAGGGAATGAGCTAACACTTATATCAACACTTGTATTTATTAAAACACAATGCATTGGCAACTCACATATAGTGAATGATAACAGGCATGTAGATACACTCCATGCCTAGGCTCGGGGACACCCATGGTAGTACTGTCAGTATCCCATCACCGAATGGTGTAATCGCGGGAGCCGGGACTATTGGAAGCATCCAGCCAGTGATGGAAACCAACCTATCGAATCAGGTCCGAAGAAGAAACAGGAAATTTCTAAACGCGTTACCACCCACAAGTGTCACACTCCCCTGCTGACATCAGTTACGGCCCGTTCCATGCTGGCGTTCCACAACTGGCCCTTTCCAACAGTCCTGACTCCCGTGATTACACCATTCAGTGATAGGATACTGACAGCACTACAAGGGAGGTCCCCGAGCCTAGTCATGGAATGTATCTACATACTTGTTATCATTCACTATATGTAAATTGCCAATTTATTGTGTTTTAATAAATCCAAGTGTTTTTAACCGCTGCGCTTAGTCTGCTGCCTCTTTCGTTTTTTGCTTGCTTTTAACACCATGCCTGCAACTTTTTTAAATTAAGTGACTATTTAGCAAGAAAATACTTGTAGGAAAACTAGGCCACCTGACATTGTATAAAGTAAATCTAGGGCAGTAAAACTGTAAAAAAAGTAAAAAATCTTATACAAAAAATAGACAAGCAGAGAATACATTAAGTGAAAAAAAATGCATCCAGAAAGAAAGACAGCTGAAACAAATTTAGTTTTTTTTGTATAAAATCTAAAATGGAACTAAATTCAACTCTTAAAAAACTGAGAGCAGGCAGCGCTTTATTGCAAAAGTGGCATGCTGTGTCCCGGCTTTAATACAGACTTACCTGCCTGCTCACTGTCTTCTAATGAATGTACACTAAGGTGTGCATGGGCAGTTCAGGGTGCATTCCCGGCACACTCAGTTTGAATTCCTAGTCTGTCATAGGTTTATGTTTCCACTTTTATAGTCAAATTTCAGAGCACTCCACCAAACGTTTGTTATATGTTCCCATTTATAAATTCCCTAATTCATTTTTTTAATATTCCTTACCTTTTAGATATTTCTTAGCAGAAGGTGTCATGGCTGAGTGCAAGCATTTCTGAACAAGTCCAAACTGAGTTTGTGACAATAGAAATGCATAAGACGGGCTGAATTTCCTTTCATTAACATGTAATGCAGGAGCCCAGTTTGTAAATTTTGAAGCCATTTGTTAGGACAGACAGGATTAAAATCTATGAAAAGAAAGAAAAAAAGAGCGCACCAGCCTAGTGCATTATCCTTGACAGATTTATTGATTAAAAACAAGATAAGATCTACTCACAAAGGTTGAAGAAAAAATCGCATTGTATATGGCACAGAGGCGATTAGTCCAGTGGTAGCAGTTTTCAAGGCTCTGATGAAGAAGGGTAACATTCGAAACGCGTTAGCCAGCAGTAGTCCGTACGCCTCCTTCCTGGGACCTGGAAAACTGCTACCACTGGACTAATCGCCTCTGTGCCATATACAATGCGATTTTTTCTTCAACCTTTGTGAGTAGATCTTATCTTGTTTTTAATCAATAAATCTGTCAAGGATAATGCACTAGGCTAGTGCGCTCTTTTTTTCTTTCTTTTCATTTAATATTAGGACAATCCCATCCTTAAGAGCAGCAAGGCCGAAATCCACAGTCCTTCCTGAACCCTTGGGATCTTTTAGCTAATACACCTGTGCGCAAGAGTATTTTTGCATCTTTTCATAGGATTGAAATCTAGTTTACAACTAATAATAAAATCCGGGAGCAGAGTTAGGCCTCATGCACACTGGACGTTTTTACAGCTGCTGTTTTTGGCTTTAGGCATTGTTTTCTGCAGCCAGTAAACTTCTCAGCATGTTATCCTATGTGTCCATGCACACATAGGCTGTTATCAGCAGTTTTTGGCAGGGGTATTTTCTGGCTGGAAAAAAACCCAGAACTAGTGGGTTTTGAGAGGATTATTTCAGCTGTAAAAACCCTCTAACTTTGACTAAATTAGATTTTGTGGGAGTATAATTTTTAATTTTGAAAAATGCTACTGCAAAAATGCTGAAAAACTCATTTTACAGCTAGAGCTTTCTACCACTAACGCTGCTGGGTTTTTTTTGTAACGTCCAGTGTGCATGAGGCTTTACAGACAGGGTTAATTATGGCAAAAACAGCTCCCCATGCCCCATACAAAGATAGAGGATTAGGAGAATTTTTTCAGTGCTGGACTTATCAGAAAAGAGCATCTAAAATGGTTTGCAGCAATTCTTAAAAGTTGTTTTAAGTTACGGTATATAAATGGGAACATAAAGCAAATATAAAGTAGATGTTATCCCAGTTTGGCTGCAAAAGTGGAGATGCACCTTATGATCATCATTTCA
Organism: Lithobates septentrionalis; assembly: GCA_037952835.1. Classification (NCBI taxonomy): domain Eukaryota; kingdom Metazoa; phylum Chordata; class Amphibia; order Anura; family Ranidae; genus Lithobates; species Lithobates septentrionalis. The sequence continues at coordinate 1,620,130 of JBBDGP010001520.1, forward strand.
CCCTGCTTTGTAATCACACCAAAAGAAATTTTGAAGCCCCTGCTTACACAAAATATATAGAATGAATTTACAAATATATACGATAAACATAGGGGTTGATTTACTAAAGGCAAATAGACCGTGCACTTTTGAAAGTGTGGTTGCACTCTGTAAGCATGGTTGCTCCTGAGTTTAGTATGAGTAATGAGAGGGAACTCTGCTTACCTATATCATCCAATCATGTGCAAGCAAATATGCCATTTTATAATTTTCCTTGCATGTGATTGGGTATTTTTTGTAAAGTTCTGCTTTACCTCATTTACTAATTTCTGGAGCAACTGCACTTGCAGAGTGCAACTGCATTTGCAAAGTGCACAGTCAATTTGCCTTTAGTATATCATCACCAGAGTGTCATCACTAATACAATTTTCCCCTTTATAAAGTACCTTAGATGCCTAGGTCAAATATCACAATAATAGAGGTGAATGCATGCAACTCTGCATGGCGGATATGTCTTGCTAGAGCTCCGCACTTCTCGTGGCAATTCTGAGGCAGAGCACCAGCCCAGTGCTTATTATGGCTCCTCTGATACCCTCCACAAGCAAGACAAATTACAGCTGGTCACAGGATGGTCCTCACTGGCTCCTGGACTAAGTTTAAGGCAAAGTCAGTCTGCGAAGCCCTATCCCGGGACTCCTCCAAGATGGTGGTGAAAGCACCTCTAGTGGCTCCCGCACTCTGCCCGCTATATTCAGAACCTACTGAGAGTGGTGAGAAGGAAGACATTGCTTTCAACCCTAATAGCACTCATGTGGTTCCACAGACCGGTATGCTACAACAGGACTTTCTCAAAAAGGTAATGCTCCAGAAAGCACTTTGGGTGGCTTAAGACCAAATCACTGATTGCCTCTCCAGGGAAATCTGGAAGATAGGACAGCGCACCGCCCACTTGGAAGTTCAGGTAGATAACTTGGAGCTAACCTCCTGGGAGCACACCCAGGACATTGAAGCCCTCAGGGAAGAAAACAAAATGCTTTTGTCTCGTCTGGAAGATGCGGAGACCCAGTCACTCTGCTCTAACCTGCGTATTCGGTTGTAGGCCCAGTTGCAACACTTTTCCAGAAACTTTCACCATCTATCCCTATCAAATGATTGGAGTCTGATGGGGTTCATCATGCTCTAACAAAGCACCAACCAGATAGACCACCTAGGGACATTATAGTCAAGTTGCACATCTATCGCAATAAAGGATAACTGCTAACAGCTGCACGGTCTAAGAACGCTCTCCAGTTTCAAGGTAACAATTGCCAATTATTCTCAGATTTGGCTCCTCTCACAATCACCAAGCTCAGGGCCATGAAACCACTCCAGTACCACTCCAGAGGACTTTGAAGTTTGGAGGAGTTTGTTGGGGGACTTACAACTAGCAACACCAGATCCTTGGACAAAGGTACCTCAGCCTAGGATCTTCTTCTAAACGCAAGGGACCCCCACTGAGACATCCTTGCCATTGCACCCAATCATTGACCAACGTCACCACTGGTTGATGGCCATGGAGAAACTTTCCTGAGCTTTTTTATATTCCCTCTCTCGGCTGAGTACGCCTGGGTTTTAATAACTTTCCATCAATTTGTTCCATTTACCTCTGTCACTGAGATCAGGGACCCAGAAATTTGATATATAATTTAGCTTTGTCTTTTACAATAATTTTAAATCACTATACAGTAGTTTCGTACTATGTCCCTAACCTTAATCCGATTCTCTTCTTTACACACTTACTGCAGGTTATGCAAGCCCATCATAAGGGTACCCTCATTATGTGCGGAGACTCCAATCAGGTATTACAGCCTCAATTCGATAGGTCGCCCTAGGCACCTGAAATTTACACTCTCTCTGTTGTCTTTAGGGGGCACTTTTGCAATAAACCTCCTTTATTAATACCTGTAGGTTATGCAACCTGGAAGGCGCAATTATACTTTCTACTCCCACCTTCACAAATCCTTCACAAGAATTGACCATATTTTCATCCCAATAGTCTCTTCTTCAATACTTATGTATTCTAGCATTAAACCAATACTTTGGTCTGACCATTATGCAGTGAATATAACAGTCTCTACCTCGATTGCTAAAACCACTGATATGCCTGAATAAAGCCCAATTGGCTAATGAAGCCTTCTGCCAGGATATTGAAATTGCTATGTAAGAGTATACAATACATAATGCTACCCCAGATAAATCCCCAGTTATCTTATGGGAGGCTCCCAAACTCGCTATCAGAGGAACTTGTTTCTGAATATCCACACGACTAAAACATGACAAGAGAGCACAATTACAACTGGAACAAGACTTTTACTCCCACCAACCTAATTTCAAATCGAACTTCATTCCATCCAAAAAACTCTTATTTGAAGAGAGTAAAGTAGAACTAGCAAGAAAAAGCACACCAAGGGTCTCCAGAACGGGTCCAAAGCTTTATTCAGCAATCACATCATTATAATAGAAGCAAAATTTCCAAGCCTCGTAAGACCCTTCATCAGGTATGTGACTGTCACATACCCGATAAATGCAGTTCTGTAAGGCTCCGAAACATTGATCTGGGCCAAATCTGACATCTCTGCCCACCATGCGGTGGGCTGGGTGATATGTTCTTTATCACCGCTGCCTAACTTCTAGACTGAGATCTAAAAATACAGTTCTCTGTCTAACTTTAAAATCAATTTCCAAAAATCAGAGGCCCTTTATAATATTATTCCTCAATCCCTCAGTGATATGAAATCTCCACATCAAATATTTTTTACTCATTCAGTCAAAATAATATACACTGTTAATTTCCCACTGGACCAAAACTAGACCAGATCTGATGACATGGGCTATGGGTTCCTTCCTGTGATTTGGGAGGAACAACATGCTCCAGCTGAATATTCTTTATAGACTACTATATCTTTTCCAAACCCTCCCCATCATGATTCCAAAGGCATTTCTTAAACAGGCGCAAAGTGAGTTTAGCAACTTTCTTCTAGGCTGAAAAATCTCACAGACTGAATCATATTCCTGTGGCTCAACCCAGACAGAGAGAGGTTCTCAGGTTCCCTGACCCCCTCAAAAATCATGGAACAGTACACATGGCCACAATTTTGGACTGGTGTAAACATGGCTCTGACAAATGATGGATTCGGCTCAAGCAATCAATGACTGATGTTCCCCTTAGATGCCTGCCCTGGCTTAAGAAGGGTCTCCCACACTCGTTTTTCAATCATTCACAGATTGGCTCCACCTTCAAACTATTCTATTCTGATAAATGACATGTTCTGAGTGACCAAACCCCTTCTCTCATGACTCCTATGGCGTATCCCAGATTTCAACTGAAAATAATAGAAAAAGCCTTTCAGTCTGTCTTCAAGAGCTGGAAATTTCTGAAAAACTTCCAAACCTGTAGAAGATATAGGTTACTCTCAGAGATTAAGGCTTCGAATGACCACCAGTGCTTCTTTGGAGCATGTTACACATTTGTGATTTTCTCACCCAGTCATTGGGAATACAGTGTCTTCTACTTTCTCTGACTGAGTTCATAGTTTTAAGTGATGACCCTTCTCCTATTTGACCTGGTCTTTCTAAAGCAAACCTTCTGCTATCCCACCTCCCACAGATCAAGTTATTCATCCGTACCTCTTCAAGTGGGAAGGATACCAAGGAATTAATTCCTAGGCTTGAACATAAAGCATCCATTTCTAGCAAGATCCAGGAAACAGGATTCAAGGCATTGTCACACTGGTATCCTTATGATCCTCCACAAAATGTTTACATAATGATTGCCACTTTGCTCGAGGTATCAACAGCATGAAGGTTCCATGTAACATATTTATGGTTTGCCCTGTTATAATAGGTTTCTGGAACCAAGTAAGGGGGATTTCCTTTAAACTAACTGATATTCACTTAGGCCCCATTCACACCTGAGCATTTTGTAGCTTGAAGCCTGAAGTTACAAAACTCTTGAGGGGAAAAAATCCATTATTCTCTATGGAGATGGTTCACATCTCCACTCCAAGTTGCCTGAACCCGGATGCCTGAAGCTCAAACAAGTTCTGGACCCTTGTTTGTCGCTCGAATCGGGCAGATTCGAGCGCTCGATTGGAGCGTCTTAGAGTAACATTGTGCTTCTTTGAGCGTTTCTACGTGCATTTTGTCGCTTTTATCTGCTCAAGTGAAGTAGATGTACATAAAGGAAATGACTTATAAATACACAGGAAATGCACAGGTCTCCATTTTTGGTTAGCAGACATGGAGGCAAGCAATATGGAGGAGCAAGTGGATGAGACAGTATCTCTTTTAGATCTGGAGAGCTTTATCCGAATGGTAAAGCAGCACCCCTGCCTCTATGATTCCAGAGATCCATGCTACAAGCTTCGAGCGAGCAAGAGGAGGGCATGGAACCAGATTGCCAGCCAACTGGGCAGACCTAAATGCCCGTGTGAAGGATGATAAAGGTAAGATAAACCCCTTCAAACTTAACTAACCACCAAACCGACCATAGGCAGATAATAGGATGATTGTTATTTAGTACATTATAAATAACAGAATATTAGTACCAGAAAAACAGGACTAGCTTATGCTTACATTCTTATGCATTGATTATAAGATCATAAATATGAGAAAACAGACAATATATGTGCAATTGCAGTTCACTATGGCCACATATGTGTACACACAAATTGCATGTGTAGGAATGTGGCCAGATGAACTGGAATGGCACATCTATTGTCTTCTTCTTCGTAAGTATATAAGTATAAGCGCCTAAGCAATGCATAGGAGTATGAATATAAACTAGTATTGTCAACATGTCACAAATACATGATGGCACACTCTGACCCCTAGTGGATATTATATGGATGCTGCACACAAAGTTAAACATATATTTTAAAAAAAAAAACACGAGACTTCTTATCAATAAAGCATTTTTTAAAATTATTCAGTATAACTTAGTATATGGTTGTATTAACAAACAGATAAAGTTAATAAAGATTTCAAATTATTCAATTGCCTTAAGCTGACATGGGACCTGTCCTGCTGGAGACATAAAGTAGGACGCAAATTGATCCCTGACATGTGTACCTTGTCTGCTTCCACGAACACCAGTCCAATGAGCTCTTTCCCTGTTCTGATGTAATGGGTCCTCAAACTCAAATCCATCCCGCTGCCTTACAAATTTATTCAAGGCACATACAGCTTTAACATCACAGACCACATTTTGCATGTTTAGGACAATGTCAGCCTTAAGCTGATATGGGACCTGTCCTGCTGGAGACATAAAGTAGGACGCAAATTGATCCCTGACATGTGTACCTTGCCTGCTTCCACGAACACCAGTCCAATGAGCTCTTTCCCTGTTCTGATGTAATGGGTCCTCAAACTCAAATCCATCCCTCTGCCTTACAAACTCATTCAAGGCACATACAGCTTTAACAGCACAGACCGCATTTTGCATGTTTAGGACAATGGGAGTGTGCAGGACCCGCCATCTATTTGCTAAAATGCCAAATGCACATTCGACAACTCGACATGCTCTTGTTAGCCAATAATTGAACACACTCTTCTGTACAGTTAGATTGTGCCCCGAATAAGGCCATAGAAGATGCTCACTCAGAGCAAAGGCCTCATCCCCCATGAAAACACTGGTTAGGGAAGGGCCATTTGTGCCCAGGAGTGGACTGTTTTCCGGAAGGTCCAGACTCTTGGTACGCAGCATGTGTCCAAAAGAAGAATTCCCAAAAATACTAGAGTCAGCACCGCTGCCATACAACCTAATATCTATATAATGGAAGCAATAATTAGCATCAGCCACTGCCATTAAAACAAACTAAAAATATTTCTTGTAGTTAAAATACTGGCTTCCACTACCCATGGGCTTTATGATCTGAATATGTTTTCCATCAATTGCTCCAATGCAATTGGGAAAGTTGCAGCATTGCCAGAAAACTTCAGAGATCTGTGACTATTCTTCTGTTGTAGGTTTGTTAAACACAATATCCTTCAACACATCCCAAATGCAGAATAGCATCTGGTGTCATGGACTATGTAACTTGCTGTCGATTTTCCAACCCGAAAGGCATAGTGTAGACTTGCTAATGATTGTCCGGTTGCTAGGTACCTACAAAGAAATAAATATACATATTTTAATTTATTTTTTAACAGTTAAACTTCTCAAAGGCAAGTGGAAGAGTATACGGGACACCTACACTCGACATCTACAACTGCTAAGAGAACTTAGGAGTGGATCTGCGGCGTGTGCGCCTAGAGATTATGTGCATGCCATAGAATTGGAGTTCCTTCGGCCACTGCTGGCTTTGGGGCGGTAAGCTATCATCTGTACGAATGTCATTAAACAAAATGTAAAGAGAAAGTTATAATAATGAATTTCTATTTTCAGTACAGAAAATTGCTGGGAGGATAGTACTCCAAATAACGTTTTGGACAAAGATGCAAGCAGTCAGCAAGCAGGCCAAGCGTGAGTCAGTGAGTAAGCAGGCCAAGAGCTTACGAAGAGCCAATTGTTGACTCCAGCACGTTCTACCTCTGCGACACCTGTGGGAGATGAGGAGTCCACACCACCCATTTGTGCTTGTGTACCTGCTAGAGCAAACATACATGCAACAAGAAGGAGGGCTCCTGAACTGTATTTTAACCGCATATTGGACATTATGGCCAGTATGTCGGAAAGGATGAACAACAATAGGTCTCATGTGCAGGTTTATGCAAGGTGTCTGGAAGGTCGGATAGTGAAGGTACCATCAGAACTCCAAGCAGACATGTTGGCTGGTACCATCCGATACATAGCCACATTTATTCCGCCAACCACCACATATAGGTCTCCAGAACCTCCACCACCTTTTGGTCCCAATGCGTGTCCCCCCATGCCCCATCTGCCAGCACCTCATTCTTTACCCCTTCCTCAGTTGTCATCACCACATTCTGTCACCCACCTTCCTCTGCCAACACCACCACCTTCTAATTGGCAGAATGTTAATCAGAATCCCTCTACCTCCATCTGGTCACATTATGGCCATGCCATGAATGTGGTGATGTCACCGAATGAGGCAGTCAACTCCTCCCAAACCTTCCATCACCTCTAAAGTTTTTTGGTTTTTTTAGAAGCTACGTTAGCTCTATTTCTTTTTTTATATTGTCTAGCTTGTTGGAGCTTGTTGTTTTGTCTTATTTGTTATCTATATGTTATCTTATCTAGATGTATGTGTGAAGAAAAAAAAACGTTATTTTTCAAGAATATTTTATATTTGTAAAAAAGTGAAGTTTTTTTTTATTTAAAAAAACGTGTTTTTGGTGTTTATTTTATGCATATAAAAAAAATTAAATATTGGCTTCTTCATGTATCAGTCTCTAAAAAATTACAAAAATAAGAAAAAATTACCTCAGTGTCAGGGGGTATACTGTTACGGAAATATGTGTCCATTCGTTGCAACCAACTACTGAGTAAACCCAGTAACTCATCAAAGCTGTGAGCAAAAATAACAAATGTGGGGTTCATTAGTGGACATGATAAGAAAGGAACAATGTCAAACATCATGAATCCAAATAAGTTTGACTAACCTATTTATGGACATCCTAGTGTAGTCCAAAAATGTATCGTCATGATCACATGTACATGACCCAAAATTGGCCTCTCTCTTCTCAATCAGTAATTACAGGGTGGATCCAGTATCTGCATGCCCTCTTCTTCCTCCTCTCTCTTTCATGCAGAAAATATGACGTAAAAGTGGCTGCTGCCACAAAACATGCCATCTCATCATCACTCATCTTTGCAGAGGACAAAGCAAACACATGAAGCAGGAAGCACAATGGTGAACCGGAAGAAAAATATTCACCCAGGAAGCAGATGAAAAAATCTAAAAACATAGCAACAAATGATGAAACAGATGATCAGTTTTCCTATTGGCTAATAAAAAAAAACGCCAAAGCTCAAAAACGACAGAAAACGCTGCATGGAAACGTGCAAATACGTGTGACTAAACGCGCAACAAAACGCCGGAAAAAATGCTCAAAAACGCTATGCTCACATATGAATGGGGCCTTAGAGGTTGACCTCACAGCTTTCCTTCACCCTCCCACAACATTATCAATGAAACCTTACAAACAATTAATCTTGATACTTCTATTAATTGCTAGTAAATGCAGCTAAGGCCTGCATTCCCCTTTACTGGAAACACACCACTCCCCCACCAGTTATTGTATTTTTAAGTAAAATACATTAAATAAAACCTATGGAGAATGTTGCAGTGTCATCAAATCACAACGGGGAACAATTTCTGAAAAATCTGATTTTACTGGATAGGCTTCACGTTCAAATCTGACTACTGAACTCTTTTCGGGAATTTGTGAGGCCCTGACCTTGACTGATGACCTGTGTCTTTGAGATGTGTATGTCTCTCTCTCTCTCTCTCTCTATTGACCTTTATCTACCCTGGCTTGAAAATATTGATTTTGCACTAACTGTTGATTTTGCACTAACTTTTTTCAGACCATTTTCACCACTGAACTTGGTTCTTGAACATTGATCTTCATTCTTGGAATGTGTTTATGTCTTCTTCACCATGTATTGGGGCTTATCCTTAGAGATGTGTGCAATAGCAAAATTGCAATGAATAAAGATAACTGAGCCAAGAAGCAAATATTTAGATTTAACCTAAATTGGGGTGATTCAGTTATGGGCCTTGATCAATTCGATTTTTCATAGGGAAATATTTGATGTCTTTTTCCAATATTTTTATTCAAAAAATTTCCAAAAAATATAAAATCCAGTTTAACATATTTTTTGTTTAAGGTATTGGAACAAATGACAAGTTATTTATATATAATAAACAAAAAAAAAGGGGTTACACAGCATATTATCGCGTATTATTATGAAGTTTAACTTTTCCTAGTTCTTACTATATCACTATATAGCAATAAGTCCAACCAAAATAATAAAAATATAATACTTTTACTGAAAGTAGAACATATAAAGGAGAAGCTTTTCTCCAATAAATTCCTTAACGTATATCATATGTAGTGTGGGGAGTCGCCGGAGGAGGGTTCTCACTCCCCAACTCCTCTACTTGGTGTAACCTTCTAATTTGACCTCAAGATGAGCCCTGGGGCCTCAATTAGCCCATGAGGCCTCCACGACTGTTTTGTAAGTAAGAGGAAAGAAAGAGAAAGGAATAGGAGGGTGAATAAGTAGAAAATAGGAAAGAGAGAGAGGTGCACTCCGGTCCCGGAAAGAGAGGTTCCTGGGTCATTCCCAGCTCATTATGTGTTTGAAATATATTTTATCCATGGGTCCCATATTCTTTCAAACAAAACCATTTTATCATTTAAGATTGCAGAAAGGCGTTCATTTACCATGATCCAAGACAGTTTAGATTTTATTAAATGAAAGGGATTCGTAGAAGATTTCCAAGATTTAGCTATCGATATCCTTGCTGCTACAAATATGAAAGTTATGAGTTTCCGCATATGTTTCGATGTTCCTTCTACTGGGTGTCCCAGCAGTGCCTGTAGGGGAGACTTGATAAGGTTCACTTGGGTTAATGAATAGATAAAGTTGTATGTGCGAATCCAAAACCTACGCACTTTTGGACAAGTCCACCAGGTATGTAGCATGGTACCTTCAGTGCTACATCCCCTAAAGCATCGCGGGGAGGCCCCCGGAACAAAGGCTGCCACTCTCGCTGGGACCAAATACCATCTCATCAGGACTTTGTAATTTGCCTCTATCAAGGAAGTATTGATATATGATTTGGACACCTGCAGTGACAGTTTGCTCCAGTCTTCAGCTTCTAGACTGATTTCTATATCTTGTTCCCATTTTTGCATGTAAAACAGTTTCTGAGTAGTTGACGACAAAATACTATATATCTGTGAAATATGACCTGAGTGTTTGTCGTTGGTTCTACAGAAATTTTCCATTTGGGTGGCTGCAGTTAAATCAGAGGTACGATTCAATGTAGTTAAAAAATGCGCTATCTGGGAGTAACGATATCGTTCTGAATTTGGCAATTGGTACAATATTTGGTGTCTATATTCCTTTTACATATAGGTTGGTTCCCCATTACTGGAATGCAAATGTGCCCATGTCCAAGGGGTCTTCAGGTTCTTCTGTGAACAACCCTCTCCAAGGTTAACTTTGATGAACTAAATACCACATTGTTTATGCATGCTAAGCTGCAAATTAACAATTTTCTATTCAAAATCATCATAATATAGTTGGACAAAGAGTTTCCAAATCAAATTCAAAATACGAATAGGTTACTTGGTAGTAACTGTTATGGTGTAAAATAGGAATATATAACTTATATAACAAAATACCAGTTAAAACAATGGTAAAGGCTCGTCTTTTATTGTTTTAAAATAATAAACAATGCATATTTACCTGCTCTGTGCAATGGTTTTACACAGCACCCCTTGCAGAGTGCCCCCATAGTAAACCACTTACACTGGGGGCATCCATGCGCACTCGCTCCCAAGCGGTGAATGCGAGCAGTGGGGGGGGGGGTGCATGCTGCTAGCAGAAGGTTTTTTTACCTTAATGTAGAGAATGTATAAGGTAAAAAACCTTGAGCATTACAACAACTTTAATCCAAAATGTGTTCAATGAAAAAAAATGTATAACCACTTTCACATTAGTATATTAAAGTAATATTCATTTTTAGATTTTTAATTGACACTACATTGCACTGTTACAGCAATGAACAACACCCATTGTGGTGCCTTACATTAAAAAGAGAATGTCTAATATTTAGTAGGTTAGGTTGCATTGTCATCCCATGAAAAATGAATATACTGTCTTCACAAAGCACAGCTTAATGCATGCTAAGGCATAGCGTGAAGGGGGCCTTAAGTAGTTTTCTTTTAAATGTAGCTTGAATAAATACCTGAATTACTCTTTATATTAGGTTCCTGTAAGCCCATGCAGAAAACATTGGGAAATGCCAGATCAACTCTACTGCCAGTACTCCTTCAGTCTCCAATCAGTAGGCTGGGGACATGTAGGTCACCAAGCTTTATTGCTTAACCACAGTAGAGAAAAGTGAGGTCATTGATCTGGTAATTCTGTCTTACAGTGTTATTCACACCAAAAGTCCATGCCAGTCAACATCTGTTGTGTTAGGAGATATCTATTTCAGATTGTGTCATGGCAGCTAAACGGAAGAAACATCAGCTAATTCTGTCTGCTAGCATAAGGCCAGATTAGCCATGTCCTATTTACATGCACTCCCTCTAGCAACAAATGCATATCACTGGACTGGTTTCCTGATTTCAGCAATTATGGATCAATGTTTTGCAGTGAGTGTTGGCAAGTTAGATTCTATCACAATAGAGAGACAGTTGTCACCCCATAACAGGAAGTGCCTAAACAAGGACCTTAATGGTAGGATCACTATTAATTTGAGGAAAGCTACATTTTAAAAAAAAACATTGGGGTTGATTTACTAAAACTGGAGCATGCAAAATCGGGTGTAGCTCTGCATAGAAACCAATCAGCTTCCATTTTTTTTGTCAAAGCTTAAATGAACAAGCTGAAGTTAGAAGCTGATTGGCTACCATGCACAGCTGCACCAGATTTTGCACTCTCTGGTTTTAGTAAATCAACACCACTGAATACATTTTTTTAAATTATAGTAACATGTTAAAGGAGAAGTGTGGTAATCAAAAAAACAAACAAACAAACATATATACTCACCTCTATGGATGCCGCATCTCTGTGCAATACTGGTTCTAAGACAAAGAACTGAGTGATCACCTGACTGTTGATTGCTCAGTTCTCTGTCCGTTCTGAGCAGAGAGTAGTGACTGGCAATCACTGCTCTCTGCTCTGCCCCTCCAGTGCTCACTGGAGCACTAGGCTAAAGAGGTGGAGGGAGCAGCTGGCTCAGGCTCTCAGCCACATGCTGAGAGGCTAAGCCAGCTACCAATTAGGCATCTGGATGGATCCTGACATTTCTGTTGGGATTCTTCCAGAGTCTGGAGTGGCTCGTGATGTCAGCCGATGGAGGACTTTAGCCCACTGTCAGCTGATTCTGGGTCATAGGAGTGCGAAATCAAGTAGGGCCAAAATAGCTTTGACAAACCTCTTTATATAAAATGTTCTTGCTGGGTTTTAATCCTTCAAGCTGGAATTAGGCTTGGTTTGACAGCTGTCTGGTCTGGGCATTTCTGGTCAGATGAGATGACAATTTTTTGTCTAATGCAGTAGTGGACATCTGCAGACAAACTCTTCCGGGGAGAAGCCATTCTTGACTTTTTGGACCCCTAGAGGCTGGTGGGCTGACCTTTTACCTCAGGGTTGGATCTTTAACTTTACATGGGGCTTGAAGATTTGGGTGCTAGTCGCCTTTTTTAAAAGGTTACCAGAGTTTATTAAATCTTAAAGACCCTAGAGAAAGAGGGATTAGGGCACATAATACCTAGAAAGACAAAAGGCTGACTCAGAATTCTACTTACAGCCATACAGAAAAATGGAAGCCAGACTGACACCAGACTGGCTAGACATGCGCGGTTTGTTTCATTCCAAATAAATATTCAGACAATTTTTTCATTATTCGGAGGTTCGGATATATCCGAATCCCTAAATTACAGCACAAACAAATTCTACCGAATTCTCCGAATAACGAAATGAAATTCGTTCGAATTTCCAAAATCCGAAATGGAATATTGTTGAAATCAAAGACTTTGAGGGTTATTTACAAAAGGCAAATCCACTTTGCACTGCAAGTGCACTTGAAAGTGCAGTCGCTCTAAATCTAAGGGGTAGATCTCAAATGAGTGGAAGCTCTGCTGATTTTATCATCCAATTATGTGCAAGCTAAAATGCTGTTTTTTATTTTCCTTGCATGTCCCCCTTGGATCTACAGCGACTTTACTTCCAAGTGCACTTGCAGTGCAAAGTGGATTTTCCTTTAGTAAATAACCCCCTGTGTGTTATTAGTGTACCGTTTCAAAATAATGCTGTTTTAGTTAGGCCAAAGGTGATTTAAAGAGTCATTGTAATCGTTTGATGAAGATTTTTCTTTTGCTCGTTCACTTTGCAAGTGTAAAAGTGATAAAAAGAAACCAGTAAAATATAAATATTTAAAAGCATTTGTACTTCATATTATTTTTTCTCAACTGGCTAAAACTTCTGCACAGTATTGCACATAGTAAAATGTTGAAATAAAGATACTACTTTTATTTATTAGAACACTTTGCATATTTTGAATAAACATATTATTAATACAAACAAGATCAATGTGTATAAATAACAATCAGATGTGTGGTTACTCGGCTGCCGCATTCGAATGAAAAAAAGTTGAAAATTTTCGATTTGACCGATTCAAAATTTATTTATTGGAACATTTTGAATCGGAAAAAAATTGGTAAATTCAAAGAAAATGATAAAAATATATAGAACGAATTCCAGATACGAATTCCGAAAACAAATTGAACGAATCCACTGAATTTACCAAAACAAAATAACTAGATTAACAAATCTAAACAAAACAAATTTTTTCATCATGCACATGTCTAAGACTGGCACTCTAGGTGAGCCACCTGACTTCCTTAAGTGTCTTAGCATATACAGTTGTGCTCATAAGTTTACATACCCTGGCAGAATTTATGATTTCTTGGCCTTTTTTCAGAGAATATGAATGATAACACAAAAACGTTTCTTTCACTCATGGTTAGTGTTTGGCTGAAGCCATATATTATCAATCAACTGTGTTTACTCTTTTTAAATCATAATCACAACAGAAACTACCCAAATGACCCTGATCAAAAGTTTACATACCCCAGATCTCAATACCGTGTATTGCGCCCTTTAATATCAATGACAGCTTGAAGTGGTATTTGTGGATGAGGCTCTTTATCTTCTCAGATGGTAAAGCTGCCCATTCTTCGTGGCAAAAATCCTCCAGTTCCTGTAAATTCTTGGGCTGTCTTGCATGAACTGCACGTTTGAGATCTCCACAGAGTGGCTCAATGATATTGAGGACTGGGAACTGAGATGTCCACTCCAGAACCTTCACTTTATTCTCCTGTAGCCAATGACAGGTCGACTTGGCCTTGTGTTTTGGATCATTGTCTTGTTTGAATGACCAAGTACGTCCCATGCGCAGCTTCCTGTTTGATGAATGCAAATGTTCCTCCAGTATTTTTTGATAACATACAGTACTGCATTCATCTTGCCATCAATTGTGGCCAAATTTCCTGTGCCTTTGTAGCTCACACATCCCCAAAACATCAGCGTTCCACCTCCGTGTTTCACAGTGGGAATGGTGTACCTTTCATAATAGTCCTTGTTGACTCTCCAAATGAAGCCTTTATGGTTGTGGCCAAAAGTTAAATTTTGGTCTCATCACACCAGATGAATTTGTGCCAGAAGGTTTGAGGCTTGTCTCTGTGCTGTTTGGCGTATTGTAAGGGGGATACTTTGTGGCAAGTGCCTCCTTATTGCGCATCTTGAAAAAGCCACACCACATGTTTTCAGAGAGTCCTGTATTTCGCCTGAAGTTATTTGTGGGTTTTTCTTTGCATCCTGAACAATTTTCCTGGCAGTTGTGGCTGAAATTTTAGTTGGTCTACCTGACATTTGTTTGGTTTCAGCAGAACCCCTAATTTTCCACTTCTTACTTAGAGTTTGAACACTGCTAATTGGCATTCTCAATTCCTTGGATATCTTTTTATATCCCTTTCCTGTTTTATACAGTTCAACTACCTTTTCCTACAGATCCTTTGACAATTCTTTTGCTTTCCCCATTACTCAGAATCCAGAAACGTCAGTGCAGCGCTGGATGAAAGATGCAAGGGTCTGTCAGGAGTCTAGAAACTCAATGACCTTTTATACGCACACACTAATTACAAGCAAACAGATCACAGGTGAGGATGGTTACCTTTAATAGCCATTCAAACTCCTTTGTTTCAACTTGTGTGCATGTTATCAGGCAAAAATTACCAGGGTATGTAAACTTTTGATCAGGGTCATTTGGGTAGTTTCTGTTGTGATTAGGATTTAAAAAGAGTAAACGCAGTTGATTGATAATAAATGGATTCAGCCAAACACTAACCATGAGTGAAAGAAAAGTTTTTGTGTTATCATTCTATATTCTCTGAAAAATGGCCAAGAAATCATAAATTCTGGCAGGGTATGTAAACTTATTAGCACAACTGTACCTTGTGCTTCTGAACACTCTCCGGCAGATGAAGCCTCACTTTTCTCGCAAGGCAGTGCAAGCCTACAGGCTCTAAAACTCAGGCTTTAATTTTTCAAGCACTCCGTAGTAGGCTATACATACAAAAATGGTTTAAAATCACTCCTGTGCGAACAACTGCACTATGCAGTGGAGGCGGTGGAAAAATGGGACTCGCTCGGTATCAGCGTGCGCTCCACCTGTGAGAAACAAAGCACAACGTGCGTCCCAGCTTGACGCATTTCGTCATCAATGTGACATTTGCCATTTTTGTATGTTCAGCCTACTGCAGAGGCTTTTAATAAAGCTACCCTAAAATTTTCACCCTATGAGGAGTCTGTTCTCCGTTTTTTCTTTCCTTTTCTGCCACTGACATCCTACACTGGAATTTTTTTCTTCGTAAAGAGGACCTCTTGGGAACTGGCTGGAGGATATCCTGCGGTCATGGAGACCACCAAAGCCTTTACTGATCCTTCTTGTCATAAGGCAAGGAGGGTCAACAACATCTTTTGAGTGTGGATCCTCACTCTACTATTGGAGTATCTTGTGATTACTGCAGGAAGGATTCCATATATTGGATGCCACAGAGGACTTTTTTGGGACTTTGTACTTTTATTACCACTTTATGGATTTCATTTGCATATGTTTGTTTTATAAGATGTAGATTTTTATAAGGTAGAGAATCCCTTTTTGAGCACATTTTTATATGCCACTTTGTATATAAATTTACTTAGTAGCAAGCACTGTTTTTTGCATAGAGTTTTTTTATCCTGCAGACTATATATCAAATCGATTCTTATATATGTAATAGACATGTGCACTGCCAAAAAATTTGTTCGTTTTCGTTTCATTCATTTATTTTCTTTTTGTTATTCGTTATGATCGCAATTCATTAATTCATACATTCGTATATTCGTACATTCGGAAATTCGTAAAAAGTTTTTATTATTATTATTGTTATTTATTATTATTATTAATTCATTGCGTTGCGTTCGTTTGGATACGGCATTCGTTATTACGGATAATTTGTAACTTCAGCTAAATTTGTATGTGTTACGTTCACTAACAGCCAAATTTGAAAGGAAATTACAATCCTATCATTTAATAGTTAGTAATAGTTAAGTTATTATTAGTTATTTATTATTTCAGATTTCCGAATTACCGAATTTACAAATTTACGGATTCATTAATTTACTAGTTTACGAATGTATGAATTTACGAATGTGCGAAAGTACGAATGTACGAATTTATAAATGTACAAATTTACGAATGTACGAACGTACGAATGTACGAAGGTACCAATGTACGAATTGACAAATTTTTCAATATATTCGAATTTACGAATATTCTGAAAAATTTGTTAAATGGGTTTTCTTTAATTTGGATATTTCCGAATTAACGAATATGTTGAAATTCGTTAAAAAACGAATTCGGAACGAAACAAATTGCACATGTCTAATATGTAAAAAAAAAAAAAAGAAAAAAAACATAACACAAGGGGAAATGTATATCCACTCGTGTCAAAACCTTTAATAAACACTGTATATATAAAAATGGGGATCAATGAAAATAAATAACCTTTTCATCTGACCAGTCTTTAGATTTACATAGCCTTCTCTGGCAAAGCAGGGGACCTGATTTTTTTCTTTGCTGTTGTTAAGTAGCATTTACAGGTCTTGAGCCTCCCCCAGCCTGTGACTGAGCAGAGAAAGGAATAACAGCACACACTGATAAGCTCATCTATCTGTCACTCTGCTCTTTCCTCCTATTAGCATGATCCTTGTTAGTACATAAACACTGCAGCATAACTGGTTGGACCCTTGTGCTGCTTCATCTTCTCCCGGTCTGAGCTCTGCAGTACAGGCATTGCAAGAGACTGACCACACATAAAATTCAGTTACTTACACTACTTGCATTAAATAAATATTATATATATATATATATATATATATATATATATATATATATATATATATATATATATATATATATATATATATATATATATATATATATATATATATATATATATATATATATATATATATACATATATATATATATATATATATATATATATATATATATATACATATAATGTTGTATGAATTAATACAGAGCTGCATTAATCTGTGTCTTTTATATCCGCCTGGAGTCCAGTTGTAAATTATCCTAGGTATACATTTTTAATACAAATGTGTTTTTAGTCCATGAAAACTCTCGCACAGCACACAGAATATTATGGCACTGTACTTTCTATAACCAATATCATTATACCCAGAACTTTTCCTATTATGTGTCAATGCCTTCATATATTTTATATATCATCTAACTTTATTTTTTGTAGTTCTTCGGGTTACAAGTATTAAAATGATGCAAATGTTTCATATTGGTTTTGGTCTGTGAATTCCTGAATCATCTAGAGAATATGAGCTTGCTGATGAAAAGTACTATTTTGTGTTATGAACCAGAAAATAATAGTCTATCAGGCTATAGAGAGTGTTCCAGAGCATCCATCTTTAATCTTCTTCTATAAGTGTTCAAGACACTGTAATTTCCAATAACAATAAAGGAATAAATAGCTCATTAACCCCTTTAAAACTTTCAGCGGGATGACAGAGGCTAAATGAACTGATGGTAGTATAGTCATTGTTCAGGAAAACATTAGAAGTAAGAAGACCAAGGAGAGCCATTATTTTCTCTCTGGCTACCTCTACTAACTTTAGCCTTTCATTTTCTTTTACTTATTAATGACTCGATATTTACTCTGGCTGCCTCCAGTGGGTAGCTTAAGATCATAATGATTAAAGAGCGAAGGACACACATTTGATGGCCATATACTTAAAGGATAACTGTACTGCTAAATAAAACTTGAGCCCTGCAAGAAACATATGTTGTTTAGCAATGGTATAAATAGAAATAGGTACCTGAAAACAGAAGATACTGGCCGGTTGTATAGCTGTACTGGGCCAGCACAGTGTTTTTATCTAGATCTGCTAAGTACAAGTTCCACAGGCAAGTAGATGAGGGACCTCATTTTTAATTAACCACTTGACCTCCGGAAAATATTTACCCCCCTTTAAGACCAGGCCTTTTTTTGCAATATGGCACTGTGTTACTTTAAAGCCTTGTACACACGATCGGATTTTCTGATGGGAATTGTGTGATGACAGGCTGTTGGTGGAAAATCCGACCGTTTGTACGCTCCATCAGACAATTGTTGTCGGATTTTCCGTGGACAAATGTTGGATCATAGGTTTTAAAATTTTCCGCGAACAAATGTCTATTGTCGGATTTTCATTTGAAGTAGAACACATAGCCAAGTATTATTCTACACAATTTTTTTATTGTGCATTAAAAAAAGAAAACAAATAAAATTAGACATGCTATCTGCCAATATAACTTAACCAAAAAGTGCATTCTATGCATCCAAAAATATAGAAAATATACCAAATCAAATCATTATTCAACCAAAAAATAATGTCAAAGCAATCACTCCAAGGCCAATAATAAATAACACGTTATCTCCTCCGATTCTGCAACATGTCTGGTTGACGAACGGACGTTCAGAAACGAACTGAAAAGCACGAAATGAAAAGCGCAAAATGAAAAGCGCAAAATGAAAAGGTTGGAAAGAAAAGTGCGAATCAACACTCACCAAACTTCTACTAACATGAAATTAGCAGAAGGAGCCCAAAGGGTGGCGCTACAGAGCTGAAAAACCACGTAGTAAGTCTAGTATGTCACTACATTCGTGATTGTTGGCCAACAATTGTGTGCCGTGTGTATGCAAGACAAGTTTGGGCAAACGCCCTTCGGACAAAAGTCCACTGTTTTGTTGGGCAACAATCCGATCATGTGTACAAGGCTTAAGGCTCTGAAGACACAACCGGTTTTTGTTAAACAAAAAAAACATAAAAAAAGCTGGATAAAAAATGCTGGTTTACAATCTCAGTTCTCTGTGTATTGCCGATGATCGGCAGGTGCCAGAGGACATCAAGTGCCTGGCACCCACAGTTTGGCTATATACGTGATCCTGCACAGAGCTGCCGTCCTGTAGCAGTAAGAGTGCTATAGGGCAGTCAGCAAGTGGTTAAAGTGTGTATTACTTGGCCAAATAAGAAAAAAAAGCAGTACATCTCTGCAATATACGCACATTTTCATTTTTGTATTTCCAAATAATGCTGCAAGTACTGACAATTACCTGTTGATCCTGCCAGAAATGTATTGAACTGCTAACTACTAGTGGTGAACTGACAAAGCTGCCTCTACTGCACCAAAATCTTAAGCAGTGTTGTCAGCTTTGTTTGAGCTCACTCCTGCTGATACAGACCACCTCCCACTCTCCTCATCTCCATAATATAAAGGGGGCGATGTTTGGTAGCCCATCAGGGAAGAGCTTAGTGTTGGCCAACAACCACAGTTAACATACAATACCACTACTAGGGATGAGCTTCGTGTTCGAGTCGAACCCATGTTCGACTCGAACATCGGCTGTTCGGTCGTTCGCCGAATTGCGAACGATATGGGCCGTTCGCGCCAAATTCGTGTGGCGCGTCACGGCCCATAATTCACTGCGGCATCGCAGTGCATTGCTGGCTGATGATTGGCCAAGCATGCACTATGACCCGCATGCTTGGCCAATCACAGCGCCGTCAGTAGAGAGAGCTGTAATTGGCCAAAGCCAGGGTGGCTTTGGCCAATTATGGCTCAGGGGATTTAGTACACACCCCACACTATATAAGGCCGCCTGCACGGCGGCCCTGTGTAGTGTGTGTTCCGGTGTGCTGAGAGATAGAGAGAGAGAGAGACAGTGTCATTTGATTTGAGTTAGATAGATTAGGCAGAACAGTCAGTCAGTTAGCTGCACTTACAGTGTATTGTGTATATATATGCATCCCAGGTGTTGCATATATATATATACACTGTATTCAGTTTAGCTAGATCCGTTCCTGTTATCTTCTATCTAGACTATTTACATTTAGTGCAGTGTGTCCTGCTCACAGTGTTCAGCTAGATCCGTTCCTGCTATTTACATTCAGTGCAGTGCGTCCTGCTCACAGTGTTCAGCTAGATCCGTTCCTGGTATTTACATTTAGTGCAGTGCGTCCTGCTCACAGTGTTCAGCTAGATCCGTTCCTGCTATTTACATTCAGTGCAGTGCGTCCTGCTCACAGTGTTCAGCTAGATCCGTTCCTGCTATTTACATTCAGTGCAGTGCGTCCTGCTCACAGTGTTCAGCTAGATCCGTTCCTGCTATTTACATTCAGTGCAGTGCGTCCTGCTCACAGTGTTCAGCTAGATCCGTTCCTGGTATTTACATTTAGTGCAGTGCGTCCTGCTCACAGTGTTCAGCTAGATCCGTTCCTGCTATTTACATTCAGTGCAGTGCGTCCTGCTCACAGTGTTCAGCTAGATCCGTTCCTGCTATTTACATTCAGTGCAGTGCGTCCTGCTCACAGTGTTCAGCTAGATCCGTTCCTGCTATTTACATTCAGTGCAGTGCGTCCTGCTCACAGTGTTCAGCTAGATCCGTTCCTGGTATTTACATTTAGTGCAGTGCGTCCTGCTCACAGTGTTCAGCTAGATCCGTTCCTGCTATTTACATTCAGTGCAGTGCGTCCTGCTCACAGTGTTCAGCTAGATCCGTTCCTGGTATTTACATTTAGTGCAGTGCGTCCTGCTCACAGTGTTCAGCTAGATCCGTTCCTGCTATTTACATTCAGTGCAGTGCGTCCTGCTCACAGTGTTCAGCTAGATCCGTTCCTGCTATTTACATTCAGTGCAGTGCGTCCTGCTCACAGTGTTCAGCTAGATCCGTTCCTGCTATTTACATTCAGTGCAGTGCGTCCTGCTCACAGTGTTCAGCTAGATCCGTTCCTGGTATTTACATTTAGTGCAGTGCGTCCTGCTCACAGTGTTCAGCTAGATCCGTTCCTGCTATTTACATTCAGTGCAGTGCGTCCTGCTCACAGTGTTCAGCTAGATCCGTTCCTGCTATATACATTTAGTGCAGTACGTCCTGCTCACAGTGTTCAGCTAGATCCGTTCCTGCTATTTACATTCAGTGCAGTGCGTCCTGCTCACAGTGTTCAGCTAGATCCGTTCCTGCTATTTACATTCAGTGCAGTGCGTCCTGCTCACAGTGTTCAGCTAGATCCGTTCCTGCTATTTACATTCAGTGCAGTGCGTCCTGCTCACAGTGTTCAGCTCGATCCGTTCCTGGTATTTACATTTAGTGCAGTGCGTCCTGCTCACAGTGTTCAGCTACATCCGTTCCTGGTATTTACATTTAGTGCAGTGCGTCCTGCTCACAGTGTTCAGCTAGATCCGTTCCTGCTATTTACATTCAGTGCAGTGCATCCTGCTCACAGTGTTCAGCTAGATCCGTTCCTGCTATATACATTTAGTGCAGTACGTCCTGCTCACAGTGTTCAGCTAGATCCGTTCCTGTTATCTTCCTACTGACAGGCAGGCTTGTCTGGTTACAGTATATAAAGCTACCTGAAGAAAATTACAGGTGTTCTTTTTGATCCTATTAGTACCACGGTCAGGCAGCTAGACTATTTACATTTAGTACAGTGTGTCCTGCTCACAGTGTTCAGCTAGATCCGTTCCTGTTATCTTCCTACTGACAGGCAGGCTTGTCTGGTTACAGTATATAAAGCTACCTGAAGAAAATTACAGGTGTTCTTTTTGATCCTATTAGTACCACGGTCAGGCAGCTAGACTATTTACATTTAGTACAGTGTGTCCTGCTCACAGTGTTCAGCTAGATCCGTTCCTGTTATCTTCCTACTGACAGGCAGGCTTGTCTGGTTACAGTATATAAAGCTACCTTAAGAAAATTACAGGTGTTCTTTTTGATCCTATTAGTACCACGGTCAGGCAGCTAGACTATTTACATTTAGTACAGTGTGTCCTGCTCACAGTGTTCAGCTAGATCCGTTCCTGTTATCTTCCTACTGACAGGCAGGCTTGTCTGGTTACAGTATATAAAGCTACCTTAAGAAAATTACAGGTGTTCTTTTTGATCCTATTAGTACCACGGTCAGGCAGCTAGACTATTTACATTTAGTACAGTGCGTCCTGCTCACAGTGTTCAGCTAGATCCGTTCCTGCTATATACATTTAGTGCAGTACGTCCTGCTCACAGTGTTCAGCTAGATCCGTTCCTGTTATCTTCCTACTGACAGGCAGGCTTGTCTGGTTACAGTATATAAAGCTACCTTAAGAAAATTACAGGTGTTCTTTTTGATCCTATTAGTACCACGGTCAGGCAGCTAGACTATTTACATTTAGTACAGTGTGTCCTGCTCACAGTGTTCAGCTAGATCCGTTCCTGTTATCTTCCTACTGACAGGCAGGCTTGTCTGGTTACAGTATATAAAGCTACCTTAAGAAAATTACAGGTGTTCTTTTTGATCCTATTAGTACCACGGTCAGGCAGCTAGACTATTTACATTTAGTACAGTGCGTCCTGCTCACAGTGTTCAGCTAGATCCGTTCCTGCTATATACATTTAGTGCAGTACGTCCTGCTCACAGTGTTCAGCTAGATCCGTTCCTGTTATCTTCCTACTGACAGGCAGGCTTGTCTGGTTACAGTATATAAAGCTACCTGAAGAAAATTACAGGTGTTCTATCCCAGCTTAGTGCAGCTACAGGCCATTAGTATGTCTGGAAGGCCAAGAAGGAGAGGCAGACAGTCACAAGCCAATAAGAGAGGGCAAGCAGGCTCTGTGTCTAGTGCTGGTCGTGGAGACGGTGCATCCTCATCAGCACGTGGCCATGGGACACGCTTGGCCTTTTTTTCGGCAGCTGGCCGTGTTGAGCCGCAACATGCGGAAGACTTGGTCGAGTGGATGACCAAGCCGTCCTCATCCTCCTCATCCTCTCTCACCCATGCCCAGGGTGCTTTGTCTGGCAAAGCAGCGGCCTCTTCCCTCAGCTCAATGTCATCAGTGACTCCTTCCCTAGCTCCACCATGTCCTCATGAGGATTCCCTCGAACTGTTTGACCACAGTGTTGGGTACATGCTCCAGGAGGATGCCCAGCGTTTGGAAGGCTCTGATGATGATACTGAGCTCAATGAAGGCAGTAACATGAGCACGGACAGAGGGTGTGCCCAAGAAGGACAGCAATCTGGCAGTCATGCTCCCCCTGCTGCAGCATACTGCCAGGTTTGCTCCAGTGATGAGGAGGGAGGGGATGATGAGGTCACTGACTCAACGTGGGTGCCTAATAGGAGAGAGGAGGAGGAGGAGGAGGAGGTGGCACATCACCAACTAGGCAGGATGCCCTCCAGGGGCCAGCCTAAGGGCAGCACATTGACTGCATCACACCCCAAAGCTCCACATGTGCAGGGCGCTGCAGTCTCTGCGCGTTATTCAAAAAGTTCTTTGGTGTGGGCCTTTTTTGAGACGAGTGCATCAGATCGCACCGCTGCTATTTGCAACATATGTCTCAAGCGTATCTCGCGTGGCCAAAACATCTCCCGCTTGGGTACCACATGCTTGACCAGACATATGTTGACCTGCCATGCAGTTCGTTGGCAAGCGTATCTGAAAGACCCACACCAAAGAACAAAGACGATCTCTCCTTGCTCCTCATCAGCTGAGATTTCCAACCCCACTAGACCTTCAGTCCTCTCTGAGACCTGCAGTGAGAGGAATGAAGGTGTAGAATTAGGTGTGTCACAGCCAAGTACTTGTGGGCAATCTGCTTTTGGTACACCGACGTCAGATTGTACCAGGCAAATTTCCCTGCCCCAGCTGCTGCACCGCCGAAAGAAGTTTGCTCCCAGCCATCCACATGCCCAGCGGTTGAATGCTAGCTTGGCAAAATTGCTAGCACTTCAACTGCTGCCTTTTCAGTTGGTAGACTCTGCCCCCTTCCGTGAGTTTGTGGAATGTGCGGTTCCTCAGTGGCAGGTACCCAAACGCCACTTTTTCTCACGGAAGGCGATTCCGGCTCTCTACCGGCATGTGGAAGGCAATGTCCATGCCTCGCTGGACAGGGCGGTCAGCGGTAAGGTGCATATTACCGCTGACTCATGGTCCAGCAGGCATGGACAGGGACGTTACTTAAGTTTCACGGCGCATTGGGTGACTCTGCTGGCAGCTGGGAAGGATGCAGGACAAGGTGCAGTAGTGTTGGAGGTTGTTCCGCCACCACGCCTCCAAAATGCTGATTGTGACACACCTCTCTCCTCCACCCCCTCCTCTTCTTCTTCCTCCATGGCCTCTTCCTCGGAACCAGCGGTGCTCCGTAGGCGTTCAAGGGGCTACGCAAGTACGCAGGCCAAAAGATGCCATGCGGTGCTTGAGCTGGTGTGCTTGGGGGACAGGAGCCACACTGGGGCAGAGGTTCTGTCAGCTCTGCAGGGGCAGGTTCAGAGGTGGTTGACGCCACGCCAACTTAAGGCAGGAATGGTGGTTTGCGACAATGGCACCAACCTCCTCTCTGCCCTCCGACAGGGACAACTGACCCATGTGCCCTGTTTGGCTCACGTCCTTAACTTGGTGGTGCAGCGGTTCTTGGGCAGGTACCCGGGCTTACAGGATGTCCTGAGGCAGGCCAGGAAAGTCTCTGTGCATTTCCGCCGGTCATATAATGCCAGTGCTCGGCTGACGGACCTCCAAAAGGAGTTTAACCTGCCCAAGAACCGCCTAATCTGTGACATGCCCACCAGGTGGAACTCGACGTTGGCCATGCTGCAGCGGCTGCACACGCAGCAGAGGGCCATCAATGAGTACCTGTGCGACTATGGCACCAGGACAGGGTCAGGGGACCTTGGTTTTTTTTCCCCACGCCAGTGGGCCATGATCAGGGATGCATGCACTGTCCTGTCACCATTCGAGGAGGCCACGAGGATGGTGAGCACTGACAGTGCATGCATCAGTGACACTGTCCCCCTTGTCCACCTGTTGGAGCACACGCTGCGTGGAATAATGGACAGGGCACTTGAGGCAGAACAGAGGCAGGAAGAGGAGGACTTCCTTAGCTCTCAAGGCCCCCTTTATCCAGACAGTGTTCCTGCGTGCCCGCCGATCACACAGGAAGAGGACGAGGAGGAGGAGGAGGAGGAGGAGGAGGAGGAAGATTGTGTCAGTATGGAGGTGGAGCCTGGCACTCAGCATCAGCAGTCTTTAAGGGATCAGTCCCAAGGAACACATGGACTTGTACGTGGCTGGGAGGAGGTGGCTGCGGACGTTGTTGTCCTTAGTGACCCAGAGGACTCCAGACCGAATGCCTCAGCAAACCTACGCTGCATGGCCTCCCTGATCCTGCAAAGCCTGCGTAAGGATCCTCGTATTCGTGGTATCAAGGAGAAGGACCAATACTGGCTGGCAACCCTCCTTGATCCACGTTACAAGGGTAAGGTTGCGGACCTTATCTTGCCATCGCAGAGGGAGCAGAGGATGAAACATCTTCGGGAGGCCTTGCAGAAAGGTCTGTGCAACGCGTTCCCAGAGACTGGGAGGTTACAAACTCCTGTTTCTGGACAACGTGTTGCTGAGGCTTCGGTCAGTCAAAGAAGGAGCGGTGGAGAAGGTGGCCGTCTGACCGATGCGTTCAGACAATTTTTTGGTCCGCAGCCCCAAGGTATGATCGGTTCCAGCAACCATCGCCAGCGTCTGTTTTACATGGTGCAGGAATACCTAGGGGCAAGATCAGACTTGGACACCTTTCCCACCGAAAATCCTCTGGGTTACTGGGTCTTGAGGATGGATCACTGGCCAGAGCTTGCACAGTATGCAATTGAGCTACTGGCCTGTCCTGCATCCAGCGTTCTTTCGGAACGCACATTCAGTGCTGCTGGAGGCGTGGTAACCGATCACAGGGTGCGTCTGTCCACCGACTCGGTCGATCGGCTGACCTTCATAAAAATGAATCAGTCTTGGATCACCACCAGCTACCAAGCACCTGATGCAGATGTAACCGAATAATTTTTTTTGAAATCTCAGATCCCTTCAAAGACTGCCTATGCTGATGCTGAGTGACTATCCCTGAGTAATTATCCTCTTCCTCCTCAATCATCACGCTGATAGCTTGTAAGAACATTTTTGGTTCTGGGCGCCACCACCAGTGCCTAAGGCACAATTTTTCAGCCCCTGTTTAACAGGGGCGTGTAATTACAATTTTTGATGCAATACTTTGCAGCAGGGCTCGTTCCTGCGTTCCAACTAGAGTGTCTGTGAGGGGTTGCAGTGTTGTGGCAACAGCACCAGTGCCTAAGACCCAATTTTTCTGCCCCTGTCTAACAGGGGCGTGTAATTACAATTTTTGATGCAATACTTTGCAGCAGGGCTCGTTCCTGCGTTCCAACTAGAGTGTCTGTGAGGGGTTGCAGTGTTGTGGCACCAGCACCAGTGCCTAAGGCCTAATTTTTCAGCTCCTGTTCAACAGGGGCATGTAATTACAATTCTTGATCTAATATTTCACAGCAGGGCTCTGAAGAGGAGGAAAGACGCAAAACAAATGTCACAGGGGTGATAACCCTTCCCTATGTTTTCCAAAAAGCTTAGAAAAGATTTTTTGGCTGGAGCTAAACACATTAAAAATGTTCAAAATAACAAACAGATTCTACTTAACAACAAACCTACAGTCCCTGTCTTGTTTGCACCGCCTGTATACTGCTGTTCAGAGTATATAGGGCCTGGTGGCCCCACACCTTTCCTTATTTTAATTTGGGTGTGGGATTCCCCTTAATATCCATACAAGACCCAAAGGGCCTGGTAATGGACTGGGGGGTACCCATGCCGTTTGTCTCACTGATTTTCATCCATATTGCCATGACCCGACATGACATTAAACCCGCAAGCAGTTTTAAATGAGATTTTTTCCTTTAAAAATGACATTTGGTGCAGGGACTGTTCTAAACATGGGAAACACGCGTCACTTTACAGGCATACTATAGACACCCCCCAGGTACGATATTTAAAGGAATATTTCACTTTTTTTTTTTTACTTTAAGCATCATTAAAATCACTGCTCCCGAAAAAACGGCCGTTTTTAAAAGTTTTTTTTGCATTGATACATGTCCCCTGGGGTAGGACCCGGGTCCCCACACCCTTTTTAGGACAATACCATGCAAATTAGCCTTTAAAATGAGCACTTTTGATTTCGAACGTTCGAGTCCCATAGACGTCAATGGGGTTCTAACGTTCGTGCGAACTTGCGGTCCGTTCGCGGGTTCTGGTGCGAACCGAACCGGGGGGTGTTCGGCTCATCCCTAACCACTACTAAATAAAATTTCATAATTTAGACACTGAATCAGAAATGGATTCACTGTGAAAAAACACAGATTATAAAAAAATATTTTCGACCATTAAAAGTTTGTGCATACGGACAGAAAATATTATTTTTATTTTTAAAACTTGCTTAAAGAGGAATTCCAGATATGGCTATTTTTTTCATTGGTCTAGCTTGGACTAATGTAACTATGTATACACCATCTGTCACGTATCCGGTGGAGATCGAGCTGGAGAGGGATCTCATCCAACATCCTTGGTAGTGATGGCAGAAGGTGTGAGGACACAGAGTGGCACGAGGGCCGGTGTAACAGGCAACACCAGCTGATGTTTGCAGGAAGCAGTTGACCGTAGATCACCAGGCAGGAACCAAAAACTGAACATGGTGACACTTAATCGGCAGGCAGGGGCATAGTGAGGACACAAATGAAAAGTCATGAAGCCGGGCAAGGAAGTACAGGAACATCAGACAGAGGCAGAGTCAGGATACAGCCTGGGATTGGTACACAGTCCGGCAGTGAGGTACAGGAGTTCAAGACATGAGCGGAGTCAGAGTACAAGCCGGGGGGCACAGCAGGCAGGCAAGAATCCACAGACAGGTCAGGGGCAAGCTGGGTTTTGCACAGGTAGGCAGGTATAGCAGGTCAAGGAACAGGTTAAACAGGAACTAGCTTAAGACCACTCAGCAAACTGTTCATGCCATAGTCCAGCTTAAATAGGCCATTTGGTGCCAGTGCCAGTACTGGGCGGGCGTGTGAGCATTTAATAGCCTTCTGGTTCTAACAAGTACTGAGGTTCTTTAACACCATATCTGGCCGATTCTCCTGCAAGTAGAAAATCACTCCAGTGATCTCTACTTGTTTCTGGGTCTTAGTGCTAAGCAGCTGGCCTGATGCATTCTGAACACAGGAGGTTGACTGCACAACATGAGCGCCATTCAGAGAATACTTTGCAGTAGACATGTGCAATTTGTTTCGTTCCGAATTTGTTTTTTAACGAATTTCGACAAATTCGTTAATTCGGAAATATCTGAATTAACAAAAACCCGTTTAACGAATTTTTCCAAATATTCGAATAATAGAAAATGAGTACATTCGTAACTTTGTACATTCGTAAATGCGTACATTCGAAAATTTGTATATTCGTAATTTCGTAAGTTCATACGTAAATTAGTAAACTCATAAATTAGTGAATTCGGAAATTCGGAAATTCGGAAATCTGAAATAATAATTAACTAATAATAACTTAACTATTACTATTAAATTATAGGTATTGTAATTTCCTTACAAATTTGGCTGTTAGTGAACGTAACAAATACGAATTTATCCGAAGTTACGAATTATCCGAAATAACGAATGCCGTATCCAAACTGATGGAACGTAATGAATTACTACTAATAAATAACAATAATATTAATAAAAACTTTTTATTATTATTATTATTTATTATTAATTTGTTCTGTTCCATTTGTTTAGATGCAGCATTCGTTATTTTGGATAATTCGTAACATCGGATAAATCCGTATTTGTTACATTCATTTACCAGCCAAATTTGAAAGGAAATTACAATACCAATAATCTAATAGTTATTTAATATTTCAGATTTTCGAATTTTGAGGTTTTTGGATTTTCACATTTCGAATTTACAAATTTCCGAATTTTCTAATTTACAAATGTACGAATTTGCGTGTATACGAATTTTCCAATTTACGAATGTACGAATTTACGAATGTACGAATTTATGAATATACAAATGTGCGAGTGTACGAACATACAAATTTACGAATTTACGAATGTACGAATTTACAAATTGCGATCATAACGAAAGACCCGAAAAACAAAAAAAATAAACGAATGAAGCGCAAACGAACACATTTTTTGGTAGTGCACATGTGTACTTTGCAGGTGAAGAGTGTGATGTCACTGCCCACCTCTGCACCTCATACAATAGGAGAACTTCTAGGAATAAGCAAAACAATTTTTATTTCCACTAAATGTCTGCAAACATTACATTTCTGTAAAATGTTGCCATTGTGGCGAAAAACAATGAACTCAATTAGGAAGACAAAATTATTGCCATTTTTGGTGGTGTGCAATGGGCTTTAAATGGCTTTTGAGCGTTACAGCAGCTCCTTTCAACTAATTTCAACCTGTTCTTGTGCCCCTTAATGGACTCATTAGTTTATGTGTTTAAGTTAAAGTAATAAATGTGAAATGACACATAATGATCAAATACACACAACCACTAAATAAAAAAAACTACCCCATAACCCCCCCCCCCCCCCCCCAGTAAAAAAGAAAAAAGCACACCTTCCAAATAAAGGAAAATGTAAAATATTGTTTTCTTCAGGCAGATTTTACCTAAGCATGTCAATGAGCAAAACTGAAAGTTTCAGATTTGTCAAAACTTCACCGATGGTTAAGTCAATTTTGCTCAACCCCACTTTATGTAATTAAACCCCATTTGAGACCCTAACCAAGGCTGCTAATAATACAATGTTTATAACTGAATACATACATGAACAGAACACCACAGGGACACCAAACCTCTATTCCGTGTTCAATAAACAATTAGAATTTTATGACACAACACAACTACCAATGTTAATAGAGGGTTGTTAGAACATGAGCCTTTGAAAGGTAAGGATATTTTTTATAGGTTTGTGTTACACAATGAAGTCAATTTTTATGGCTCTGATGATTGTGTCCTTTAAACCTCTCCAGAAAATAACCTTCCTCAAATAATTTAATTAATACTAAACCACACTTGCACACAAACTATTCCTTTGTGTCAAATACTAGAGTCAGACTCTATAGCTTTATTCATTGTTGGTAAGCCAAAGATAACACAACAACAGGCGACATAGGACTTGGAAGCACCAAAATTAATTTAGAAGGATTTACTAAGGGAGTTGAGACTCTTTAAACAATAACTTTGTGTGAAAATTCACTTTAATTATCCAATCATGCTAAAAGCAAATTCTTATTTACTCATTTGATCTGCACATGGCTGGATAATTAAAGAGGAGTTCCCACAAAAAAAAAAAATTAAAAGTCAGCAGCTACAAATACTGCAGCTGCTGACTTTTAATAATCGGACACTTACCTGTCCCAGGGTCCAGCGATGCAGGGGATCGAAGCCCCGCTCGTCTCCCCCTCCGTTTGGAGGCGCCGGCATTGCTACTGTGGGCGCTCGGCTGTGGCTTCACAGCCGGGCACCCACTGCGCATGCGCGAGCGGCGCCTCGTGCCGTGATTAGCCGCACAATCATATGGGACCTGTCACGTGTCCCATATGATTGACAAGAGGGAGGGGGCAGAGCTGAGCCCTTCCTGCGCCTAGGGGGAAGTGATGTCACCAGCCCAGGCACTGAAGGAGGCAGACTACGAGGGACCACCTAGCAACAGGCATTTAGAGGTGAGTAAAAAAAAAATTCTTTTTCCGAATTTTTTTTTTTTAGGCACATTTATGTATTTTTTTTTGGGCTGGAACACCACTTTAAAGTGAATATTCACACAATATACTTTAATTTTGGGAAGATTCTCAGCTCCTTTAATAAATCAATCAGACCAACTGGTTCACCTCTGAATTAAATAATTATATAAAAGGGATAGTTGTAGTAAGAATGAATACATGTTTTATATACATTATCCAAGCAAAGTTTACCATAAACAAGTAGATAACCAGACATGCTTCTGCATCAGAATAATACTTCTCAAATCCAGATAGATTTTAGATTAGTATTGGTATCACTACCCCCACCGGAGCCATTTTGTAGATTGGGTTCCCTGTGCTTTTGCCTCAACTCTCTGAATAACCTAAGCCCATATGGCACACTAGGTTAAGCAAATGGATACTACAATACTATTGGGAGCACAAATGTAAATATCATGCACACAACCATGTTTCAATATCATTGGGCAAAAACTACACTGCTTAGTGGTAAAGAAACTCAATATATTATAATGGGTTAAAGTAAATGGTAGAATATGCATAAATGAGCAAATAGAGAATTAATTCAATCACAGCTCACTAGACAATGTAATCACCATAGTATAGTAGCTAAGGTTAGAGCACTGTAGCACTAGAACAAAGTAACCCACAAAATCAATAATAAGCATTAGAAATGGTAAACAGAAACAGCGATGGTGCTCAATACTATTATAACTCCTCTGTAACCAGCAGGCTATAACCGCTTTAGAGTGTATATATATAAATAGTTATGATGAAATATAAGGCTCCCTAAGGAGGTAGGTCTTATTATGAACAATAGGTACAGGTCTTGCAAAGCAGCTATCTGGGTGAGCAGTCCTTAGAACTAATTCTTCAGCTGGCTAGTGTTGGGGTACAGTTTTACCATGGTGCACATACATACAGTACCAATAAATGCTGCATGCAGTGATTAGGGATGAGCTTTCTGTTCGGGTTGAACATGAGTTCGACTCGAACATTGGTTGTTCGCCCGTTCGTCGAAAACTGAACATTATGGGCCGTTCGTGCCGAATTGGAGCGGCGCGTAACGGCCCATAATGCACTGCGGGAGCACAGTGCATTGCTGTATAATGATTGGCCAGAGCATGCACCATGACCTACATGCTTTGGCCAATCACAGCGCCCTCAGCTAAGAGAGCCATAATTGGCCAAAGGCAGGGTGCCTTTGGCAAATCATGGCTCAGGGGGACTAAGTCCATGCCCCACACTATATAAGGCCATCTGCACGTCGGCCTCGTGTAGTGTGTCGTTGGCGTGGACAGAGAGAGAGTGTTATTTAGATTGAGCAGGCAGGCAGATTATTCAGTTAGCTGCTTAATATATATATACAGCCAGTCTCATATATATCTCATATATATATCTCATATATATATATATATATATATATATATATATATATATATATATATATATATATATATATATATATCCACTGTATCCAGTTTAGCTAGATCTGACTGCAGTCCGTTCCTGGTGTACTGTTTATAATATACTTTAGGCAGGCAGGTGATTCAGTTAGCTGCAGTGTATTTAATATATATATATATATATATATATATATATATATACAGATAGTCTCCTATATATATATATATATATATCCACTGCATACAGTTTAGCTATATCTCACTGCAGGCCGTTCCTGGTGTACTGTTTCTAATATACTTCAGGCAGTGTACACAATATACAGTGCTGTGCACCCATAGTGCAGTTGCTCATACTTTTCTGGTGGTGTACACAACACATACAGTGTACCATAGTTGTTATTATACTTCTGTTGGTGTACATAGTACCGTGCACCCCTAGTGCAGTTGCTACTACTTTCCTGGTGGTGTACACAATACATACAGTGCACCCATAGTTGTTTTTAGACTTCTGTTGGTGTACACAGTACCGTGCACCTATAGTGCAGTTGCTACTACTTTCCTGGTGGTGTACACAATACATACAGTGCATTCATAGTTGTTATTAAACTTCTGTTGGTGTACACAGTACCGTGCACCCCTAGTGCAGTTGCTACTACTTTCCTGGTGGTGTACACAATACATACAGTGCACCCATAGTTGTTATTACACTTCTGTTGGTGTACACAGTACCGTGCACCCATAGTGCAGTTGCTACTACTTTCCTGGTGGTGTACAC
Organism: Lithobates septentrionalis; assembly: GCA_037952835.1. Classification (NCBI taxonomy): domain Eukaryota; kingdom Metazoa; phylum Chordata; class Amphibia; order Anura; family Ranidae; genus Lithobates; species Lithobates septentrionalis. The sequence goes on from JBBDGP010001520.1 coordinate 1,653,216, forward strand.
AATACATACAGTGCACCTATAGTTGTTATTAAACTTCTGTTGGTGTACACAGTACCGTGCACCCCTAATGCAGTTGCTACTACTTTCCTGGTGGTGTACACAAGACATACAGTGCACCCTTAGTTGTTATTACACTTCTGTTGTTATTACACTTCTCACAGGCTCCGATGATGGTACCCAGGTTAAGGAAGGGAGTAACGTCAGCCTAGAGAGAGGGGGTGCCCAAGAAGGTCAAGAAACTGGCAGTCATGTTACCCCAGCTGCAGCATACTCCCCGCATTTTTTGAAAAGCTCTTTGGTGTGGGCCTTTTTTGACACGTGTGCAGCAGATCGCACCGTTGCTGTTTGCAACTAGGGATGAGCTTCGAGTTGGCTGTTCGCAAGTTCGCCGAACAGCGAACAATTTGGGGTGTTCGCGGCAAATTCGAATGCCGCGGAACACCCTTTAAAAGTCTATGGGAGAAATCAAAAGTGCTAATTTTAAAGGCTTATATGCAAGTTATTGTCAAAAAAAGTGTTTGGGGACCTGGGTCCTGCCCCAGGGGACATGGATCAATGCAAAAAAAAGTTTTAAAAACGGCCGTTTTTTCAGGAGCAGTGATTTTAATAATGCTTAAAGTCAAACAGTAAAAGTGTAATATCCCTTTAAATTTCGTACCTGGGGGGTGTCTATAGTATGCCTGTAAAGGGGCGCATGTTTCCTGTGTTTAGAACAGTCTGACAGCAAAATGACATTTTGAAGGAAAAAACATTTAAAACTACCCGCGGCTATTGCATTGCCGACAATACACATAGAAGTTCATTGATAAAAACGGCATGGGAATTCCCCACAGGGCAACCCCGAACCAAAATTTTTAAAAAAAAAATGACGTGGTAGGCCCTTCAGGTCTGGTATGGATATTAAGGGGAACCCCGCGCCAAAAAAAAAATAAATGGCGTGGGGTCCCCCCAAAAATCCATACCAGACCCTTATCCGAGCAAGCAACCTGGCAGGCCGCAGGAAAAGAGGGGGGGACGAGAGTGCAGCCCCCCCCCTCCTGAACCGTACCAGGCCACATGCCCTCAACATTGGGAGGGTGCTTTGGGGTAGCCCCCCAAAACACCTTGTCCCCATGTTGATGAGGACAAGGGCCTCATCCCCACAACCCTGGCTGGTGGTTGTGGGGGTCTGCGGGCGGGGGGCTTATCAGAATCTGGAAGCCCCCAGATCCCGGCCCCCCCCCTGTGTGAAATGGTAAGGGGGTACTTACCCCTACCATTTCACTAAAAAACTGTCAAAAATGTTAAAAATAACAACGAAAAAAATTCAAAGTGTGGCGCTAGTAGTAGCAATATAGAGAACTAAGCATTAAATAATATCACAAAATAACAGTGTGAACCAAAATTGACACTGAGCACATGTGACAGTGACTAATAAACAGAAATAATAGATAAATGTATGTGTTCAATACAAATATTAGATATAATCTAAAACATCAAAGGAAATTTGTGATAACAGTGCATAAACAGTTATCAAATATGAAGTCCAAAACACCAAAAATTCGTGACATCAGTGCATGAACGATTTTAGGCAGGTGTTTTCTTGTATGTGTAGAAAAACTTTCAACCCAGTAGCCTGGTAGGTAAGTGGACCATAGAAGACCAGAGGTGCACGGAAGTTTGAAAACAGTGCCAGGACCATCACCAGAAGCTATGGAGGCTTACCGGAAGTTGTGGCCTGAAATGGCATATGCCATACAGGTCAAAAAGGCTTGGTGACCAACAGGTCTAGATGTATTATCCGGTCAGATGTTATCGTCACACAAACCATGGGGAGGAGGAATCGGTCAGCACGACTTCCACATTGATAAATATACCACCATAGACCATGCGAAAGATTCGTATTACATGTGAGGAATAAAAACACTCACATAGTGTAATAACGTAAAACTTGGATTTATTTAAAAAGTAACAGTAAAAAACAGACTCACATTTTTTGCAGATAAAATTAGCGTATCAATCGTGTAGCGGTAGTTGTGAGGGATCCACCTGACATGTTTCAACTAAAAAAGTCGTCTTCAGAAGACCTGCCTAAAATCGTTCATGCACTGATGTCACAAATTTTTGGTGTTTTGGACTTCATATTTGATAACTGTTTATGCACTGTTATCACAAATTTCCTTTGATGTTTTAGATTATATCTAATATTTGTATTGAACACATACATTTATCTATTATTTCTGTTTATTAGTCACTGTCACATGTGCTCACGTGTCGATTTTGGTTCACACTGTTATTTTGTGATATTATTTAATGCTTAGTTCTCTATATTGCTACTACTAGCGCCACACTTTGAATTTTTTTCGTTGTTATTTTTGCCCTTGAGTCTACGGGTGTGTTGGCTGCTTCTCTAGTTTGTCTTTAGCGCAGCGCTGTACCACATTTAAAAATGTTAAAAATGACAAGACAGTTTTTGACAATTCCTTTATTTAAATGCTTCTTCTTTCTTCCTTCATCTTCTTCTGGTTCTTCCTCCGGCGTTCTCATCCAGCATCTCCTCCACGGCGTCTTCTATCTTCTTCTCCTCGGGCCGCTCCGCACCCATGGCATGAGGGGAGGCTCCCGCTCTTCTCTTCATCTTCTTCTTCATCCTCTTCTCTTCTTTCTTCTTCTCTTCTTCATTTTCTTCTCCGGGCCGCTCCGCATCCATGTGCTGGCATGGAGGGAGGCTCCCACTGTGTGACGGCGTCTCTTCATCTGACGGCTCTTAAATAACGGGGGTCGGGGCCACCCGTTGACCCCGCCCCCCTCTGACGCACGGTGACTTGACGGGACTTCCCTGTGACGTCACGGGGAATGCCACAGGGAAGTCCCGTCATGTCCCGTGCTTCAGAGGGGGCGGGGTCACCGGGAGGCCACGCCCCCATTATTTAAGAGCCGTCAGACGAAGAGACGCCGTCACACAGCGGGAGCCTCCCTCCATGCCAGCACATGGACGCGGAGCGGCCCGGAGAAGAAAATGAAGAAGAGCAGAAGAAAGGAGAGAAGAGGATGAAGAAGATGAAGAGAAGAGCGGGAGCCTCCCCTCATGCCATGGGTGCGGAGCGGCCCGAGGAGAAGAAGATAGAAGACGCCGCGGAGGAGATGCTGGACGAGAACGCCGGAGGAAGAACCAGAAGAGCCAGAAGAACCAGAAGAAGATGAAGGAAGAAAGAAGAAGCATTTAAATAAAGGAATTGTCAAAAACTGTCTCGTCGTTTTTAACATTTTTGACAGTTTTTTTTAGTGAAATGGTAGGGGTAAGTACCCCCTTACCATTTCACACAGGGGGGGGCCGGGATCTGGGGGTCCCCTTGTTAAAGGGGGCTTCCAGATTCCGATAAGCCCCCCGCCCGCAGACCCCCACAACCACCGGCCAGGGTTGTGGGGATGAGGCCCTTGTCCTCATCAACATGGGGACAAGGTGTTTTGGGGGGCTACCCCAAAGCACCCTCCCAATGTTGAGGGCATGTGGCCTGTACGGTTCAGGAGGGGGGGGGCGCACTCTCGTCCCCCCCTCTTTTCCTGCGGCCTGCCAGGTTGCGTGCTCGGATAAGGGTCTGGTATGAAATTTAGGGGGAACCCCACGTCTTTTTTTTTTAATTTTGGCCGGGGTTCCCCTTAATATCCATACCAGACCTAAAGGGCCTTGTATGGAATTTAGGGGGACTCCCACATTTTATTTTTTTTTAATTTTGGTTCGGGGTTTCCCTGTGGGGAATTCCCATGCCGTTTTTATCAATGAACTTCTATGTGTATTGTCGGCAATGCAATAGCCGCGGGTAGTTTTAAATGTTTTTTCCTTCAAAATGTCATTTTGCTGTCAGACTGTTCTAAACACAGGAAACATGCGCCCCTTTACAGGCATACTATAGACACGCCCCAGGTACGAAATTTAAAGGGATATTACACTTTTATTGTTTGGCTTTAAGCATTATTAAAATCACTGCTCCTGAAAAAACGGCCGTTTTTAAAACTTTTTTTTGCATTGATCCATATCCCCTGGGGCAGGACCGGGTCCCCAAACACTTTTTATGACAATAACTTGCATATTAGCCTTTAAAATTAGCACTTTTGATTATTCATGTTCGTGTCCCATAGACTTTAACGGTGTTCGCGTGTTCGAGCGAACTTTTTTCCTGTTCGCATGTTCTGGTGCGAACCGAACAGGGGGGTGTTCGGCTCATCCCTATTTGCAACATATGTCTGAAGCATATCAAGTGTGGCCAAAACAGCAGCCGCTTGGGCACCACATGCTTGACCAGACATATGATGACCTCCCATGCAGTCTGTTTGCAACAGCACTTAAAAGACCCACATCAAAGAACAAGGCAGACCTCTACTTGCTCCTCATCAGCTGGGATCTTCAACCGCACTATATCTCCAGTCCTCTCAGAAACCTGCACTGAGAGGAATGAAGGTATAGAAATAGGTGTCCCAAGTACTTGCGGGCAATCTGCTACCGGTACACCAACATCAGATTTTAGCAGGCAAATTTCCCCACCCCAGTTGCTAAACCGTCGAAAGAAATTTGGTCCCAGCCATCCACATGCTCAGCGTCTGAATGCTAGCTTGGCCAAATTGCTAGCACTGCAACTGCTACCTTCTCAGCTGGTAGACTCTGCCCCCTTTTGTGAATTTGTGGAATGTGCGGTACCTCAGTGGCAGGTTCCCAAACGCCATTTATTTTCATGGAAGGCCATTCTGGCTCTCTACCAGCATGTGGAAGGCAATATCTTGGCCTCATTGGACAGGGCGGTCAGCAGTAAGCTGCATATTACTGCTGACTTATGGTCCAGCAGGCATGGACAGGGACGTTACCTTTCTTTCACGGCACACTGGGTAACTCTGCTAGCAGCTGGGAAGGATGCAGGACAGGGTTCAGTATTGTTGGAGCTTGTTCTGCCACCATGCCTCCAAAATGCTAGTGGTGATTCTGTCAAAGCTCTCTCCTCCACCCCCTCCTCTTCTTCTTTCTCTACGGCCTCTTCCTCTGCAGATTTCTCCTCTGAACCAGTGGTGCTCCATAGGCGTTCAAGGGGCTACGCAAGCACTCGGGTAAAAAGATGCCATGCGGTGCTTGAGTTGGTCTGCTTAGGGGACAGGAGCCAAACCGGGGCAGAGATTCTGTCAGCTGTGCAGGGGCAGGCTCTGAGGTGGTTGACGCCACGCCAGCTTCAGCCAGGAATGGTTATATGCGACAATGCCACCAACCTCCTCTCCACCCTCCGACAGGGACACTTGACCCATGTTCCCTGCTTGGCTCACGTCCTGAATTTGGTGGTGAAGAGGTTCTTGAGCAGGTACCCGGGCTTACAGGATCTCCTGAGGAGAAGTCTGTGGTCATTTCCGCCAGTCATATAATGCCAGTACTCGGCTGGCTAACATTCAAAGAGAATGCAGCCTGCCCATGAACCGCCTCATTTGTGACATGCCCATCAGGTGCAACTCAACGTTGGCAATGCTGCAGCATCTGCACATGCAGCAGAGGGCCATCAATGAGTACCTGTGTGAGTATGGCACAAGGACAGGGTCAGGGGAGCTTGGCTTTTTTTCGCCACGCCGGTGGCTACTGATCAAGGATGCATGCACTGTCCTGTCACCATTTGAGGAGGCAGTAACAGTGCATGCATCATTGATACTGTCCCTCTTGTCTTCCTGTTGGAGCACATGCTTCATGGAATAATGGACAGGGCACTTGAGGCAGAACAGCAGGAGGAAGAGGAGGACTTCCTTACCTCTCAAGTCCCCCTTTATCCAGATACTAGTATTCCTGCAGGCCTGCCGATCACACAGGAAGAAGAAGAGGAGGAAGAGGATTGTGTCAGCATGGAGGGGGAGGATAACACTCAGCATCAGCAGCAGTCTTCAAGGGATCTTTTGCAGTCCCCAGAAACCCATGAAGTTGTACGTGGCTGGGAGGAGGTGGTTGAGGATCATGTGATCCTTAGTGACCGAGAGGACTCAGGATCGAATGCCTCTGCAAACCTATGTTGCATGGCCTCCCTAATCCTGCAAAGCCTGCAAAAGGACCCTAGTATTTGTGGTATCAAGGAGAGGGATCATTACTGGCTGGCAACCCTTCTTGATCCACGTTACAAGGGTAAGGTTGCAGAACTTATCCAGCCTTCGGAGAGGGAGCAGAGGATGAAAAATCTTCGGGGGGCCTTGCAGAAAGGTTTGTGCAATGCATTTCCAGGGCCTGGGAGGTTACAATTTCCTTGTGCTGAACAACGTGTTGCTGAGGCTACGTTCAGTCACAGAAAGGGTGGTGGAGAATGTGGCTGGCTGACCGATGCCTTCAGGCAATTCTTCAGTCCTCAGCGCCCAGGTCTGATCGGTTCCAGCAACCATCACCAGCGTCTGAATTACATGGTGCAGAAATATCTATGAGCAAGATCAGACTTGGAGACCTTTCCACCAGAACATCCACTGGGTTACTGGGTCTTGAGGATGGACCACTGGCCAGAGCTTGCTCAATATGCAATTGAGCTACTGTCCTGTCCTGCATCCAGCATTCTTTCTGAACGCACATTCAGTGCTGTTGGAGGCTTTGTAACTGATCACAGAGTACGCCTGTCCACAGACTCTGTTGATCGACTCATATTCATAAAAATGAATCAGTCTTGGATCACCAGCTACCAAGCACCTGATGTAACTGAATGATTTTTCTATGGATGTGGGATCCCTTGAAGACTGCATATGCTGGGTGACTATCCTATTATGCTGAGTGACTATCCTATTCCTCCTCAATTTTCATGATTATAGCTTCTAAGAATATTTTCAGTTCAAGGCACCACCACCGCCGCCTAAGGCCCAATTTTTCTGCCCCTGTTTAATAGGGGTGTGTAATTACAATTTTTGATCAAATATTTAACAGCAGGGCTCGTTCCTGCGCTCAACAAGAGTATCTGTGAGGGGTTGCAGTGTTGTGGCACCACCACCACTACCTACGGCCCAGTTTTTCTGCCCCTGTTTAACAGGGGTGTGTAATTACAATTTTTGATCAAATATTTAACAGCAGGGCTTGTTCCTGCATTCAAGAGTATCTGTGAGGGGTTGCAGTGTTGTGGCACCACCACTGCCTAAGGCCCAATTTTTCTGCCCCTGTTTAACAGGGGCACGTAATTACAATTTTTGATCTAATATTTCACAGCAGGGCCTGTTCCTGCGCTCAACAAAAGTATCTGTGAGGCTTTACAGTGTTGTGCCACCACCACCACCGCCTAAGGCCCAATTTTTCTGCCCCTGTTTAACAGGGGCATGTCATTACAATTCTTGATATAATATTTAACAGCAGGGCCCGTTCCAGCGCCCACCAAGAGTATCTGTGAGTAAGAGTTAATATGGGAAAAAGATGTCTCCCCACTGATGCTTTATCACCAAACCTTGTTTCCCTAATAACCCAAATTTTTCAAAATCCAATTGTCATTGGGACAGAAAGTGAGGTGAAATCTTCCGAACAGGGGCACAGACAGCAAAACAAATGTTACAGGGGTGATGATAACCCTTCCCTATGTTATCCAAAAAGCTTTAAAAAAAAGAAAAAAAAAAGATTTTTTAGCTGGAGTTACACTTACAAAATGTACCTGTTCCAAATTACAAACAGATTCAACTTAAGAACAAACCTACAGTCCCTATCTTGTTTGTAACCCGGGGACCACCTGTATACTGCTGCTGTTCAGAGTATATAGGGCCTGGGGGCCCCACTCCTTTTTTTTTTTAATTTGGGTGCAGGGTTCTTAATAGCCATACCAGATCCAAAGGGCCTGGTAATGGGCTGAGGGGGCAACATTACATTACAGCCGCAAGCAGTTTTAAATGACTTTTTTTCCTTTAGAAATGTCATTTTGTGCGGGGACTGTTCTAAACAAGGGAAAAATGTGCCACTTTACAGGCATACTATAGACAAACCCCCAGGCATGATATTTAAAGGAATATTACACTTTCATTGTTTCACTTTAAGCATTATTAACGCCCCTGGCGGTATTCCCGAGTCTGGCTCGGGGTGGACTTTACATACCAAAAGCGGTATCCCCGAGCCAGACTCGGGCTTGCATCGCAGGATCCAGGAAGAGCATACTTACCTTGTCCCCTGGATCCTGCGATGTCTCCCCGCTGTGATCGGCGAGCCGCTGTGTCTCGCTCGATTCACAGTGCCGAGCTCCGTTCCCTGCGAGCGTTGCGACGCACGGGGACGGAATTTGGCGGTAAATTCAAAAGTGAAACACACAGTATAGATACAGCATACTGTAATCTTACAGATTACAGTACTGTATCAAATAATTACACATCCCCTTTGTCCCTAGTGGTCTGCCCAGTGTCCTGCATGCAGTTTTATATATATAAAACTGTTCTTTCTGCCAGGAAACTGGAGATTGTCCATAGCAACCAAAACTGTCTCTTTACATCAAAAGTGGTTTTAGACCAGCTAGAAAAAAGCGATAATAAATTATAATCACTTGCAGAATTGAGCGATAGTGATTTGTGAGGAGATCCGTCATCAAACACTAAAAGTAACAAAAGCTACAATTCTGCAACTGAGCAAATTTCAGTGTTTTTGATTTGATTACATTATTATATAATTTTTATTATTATTATATTATTATTTGTTATAATTATTTATAGTTATTTATTATATTATAATTTTTTATTTCGTTTTTCAAACTTTATCATACCCGGGATGTCTACTAGACTCTTCTTTGGACAGATTTAAGTAAACTATTCCTAAGAATTACAGGCCTACAATATAAAACGCCAAATTTCTGTGCAAAATAATGGTACCGCTTTCAGCACCTAAAATCTGAAATAATCATACCGCCAGGGAGGTTAAAATCCCTGCTCCCAAAAAAACTTCAATTTTTAAAACTTTTTTTTGCATTGATACATGTCCCCTGGGGCAGGACCCGGGTCCCCAAACACGAATTTTTGGTCTGTTCGCATGTTCTGCCGCAAACCAAACCGGGGGGTGTTTGGCTCATCCCTAGGAGTGATTAAGGAGTGATTAAGGCTGCTAGTTAAATGACCAGTCCCCATGTACTCAGTCTCTTCTAGCAGCGATAGATCAAGGGCAGCAATCTTTTCTCACCAGTCTCAGCGATACAACAACTATACTCAAGCTGTTCAGATGTCAGCTCACTTCTACATCTGCCTGGAGCAACTCTGGTCCTCAGTATATAGGTTAATAGCACTCTGGTATCTATTTCGGGCCGCAAGCTTGTCACAGGTTAATGTGCACTCAGGAACAGCAATATGCACACTCCAGTCCCCTCGAAGCAAGAGGAAGTTCTCTCTCTAAAGGCCAGAAGGAAAACTGTTCTTTTCCCCACCTGTTAAGAGTGTAAATCTGAGAGTTGCAGCCCATCACTCTATCTACTCTCTTGCAAGATCCTCTTCCCATAATACATTTCCCAAAGTTCAGTGCGGCCTGCATCAAAGTCTCTCAAATTCTTCATGTCCACCTGATCTACCTGATCCCTCTACTAGATGGATGCTGAACGGCACTTAAAGCTGCTGCACGGTATCTTTATAAGGTCTCTTTCTCTAGGCAAGCACCTGGCTTCACATTGATGAAGAAAAAGTAGTAAACTTTGTTTTCATTACATAGTTACATACTTTGGTTAAAAATATATATGTCCATCAAGTGCAAGCAAAAGAAAAAAACTTCCTTGCAATCTTAGAACTAGGACAAGTCTGGAATTCTGCTAAACTACATTGTAGATTTTGCTTGAATATTGTCAATGTCAAGTTCCCTGGGTTTTCTTTAGGAAAAACTCCTTTTAATTTCACTTTGCAACAACACAAGGTGAAAGAGAAAAAAATAAATAAAACTTGAAGCAGTTTAAAGCTACTCAAAAAAAGTGGCATTAAAACACCAGATCGTTCACTATGCTGTTAACACGCAGTCATTGCCTTCTCCAACCTCCCCCTATTTAAAGAAAATGGCTGGGTTTTGTAAACATTAAGCCATCGTACACCCTCTGTTGCTCAATAAAAAAGATTTGTCCAGTAGACAAAGCTTTCTCAATTCCCATTACAGCATTGGTTTCTTCTGTACATGCATGGGTATCTTTAAAAACTCAACAATTCAAGTAATACTCTGGATATAGTGTGGACATTGATGTTAGTCAGTTAGTTGGCTTTTGTTTTTATTAAAGACCATTCATATTAAAAAGCCTATTCATTAGAGTCAATGAATTTGTTTATGAATGGGCTGGAATGAAAATGATAGACTCTGAATGCGACATTTAAGAGAGGATATTAAAAACTAACCTTAGAAATTTCCTTACTTCAAACCACAGTACCACATGAATGAATGTGTTTACGAACACATACCATTCATAAAAGTTTATAAATATTAACTTATAGGGTAACTCCACTTTCATGGAAAAAAATAGCAAATATAAAAAAAATAATATAGCATACACAATTGTGACACAAGTCATATTGTAATTGAATGTTTTTAAAAATGATCTTTCCTTTTCAATCTGCAATTACTGTAATTTTCTGTGAAATGCAACGCAATATGGCTACAGATTTTCCCAGAAGTCTGCACTAAGACACAAGTCAGATTTCAGGCATCTCCTGCAACAAAAATGAAATTTTTGGTGAGATACTCCCAATAGGTAATCACGTCAACAGGGGTGCAGGTCCTGCAATTTTCTTCATTAGAGTCCTGCAGGTGAAGCAGCTGGTTGATAATTAAGAAACCACTCCCATTAGACTCACATCTACACATGGATACAGATAAACGCACAGAGATTTCTTCAGAAAAACAAAAGGTGGAAATCTGCAACAAAGTTTGCCAAAATCCTTGTAATGTACTTAGATCACCAAGAGGGCAATGTTTTTTTCTCAACAAAAGTGGAGTTACTCTTTTAGAAATTAAAAATTAAAAAAAAGCTGTGTGCTTTTCCTTTCTCTCGCCTTTTTACCTTTTAATTGGTGTATTTTGTTGTTTTTAATGTTTTTTTCCAGACAACTGTAAAAAAACAGAGTTCAAAGAGAAACTTGAAACATTTAAAGAGAAAGTATCTCAATATGATGAAAGTGCAGTAGGTTCTATTTTTACTGACCTTTTCCTCTACCAAAAAACAAACAAACAAACAAACAAAAAAACACAAAACACAACAAAACACACACACAAAAAAAGTAATAATAAATAAAAAAGCAACAAAACAACTAATGAAAAAAGAGTCTATTTTTGGGATATTTATTTCAGTTTATCGGTGATCACAATCACACATGCCGTGTGAAAAAAAGAAACACAAAAAATTACACAAAAACATTTTTTGGGCCTTGCCTTTTTTTTATGTATTTGGTTATTGTTTTTAGATCTATTTATTTTTTTACAGAAGGAAAAAACTGTCCAAATTGTTAAATAAAATGCAATTCTTTTCTTTTTTGCTATATTTAGTTGCTATATGTTAAAGAAAATCGAATAACAAAAAAGTGAACAATGCCTCAATACTTTTTTTCAAGTTGTTATTTAGACTCTGCTTTTCTTTGAAGCATAAAAAAGCTAAAAATCTAAATCTAATGTAACAATATAATCAAAAACATTGAAAACAGACAGAAATTCTACTCAAGAGCCATTTAAAAGCCATAAAAGGCATTAAACACCCTAAAACCTCAAACCACCAGAGGACACCTTCCTTATTGCTTTCAAAGCTTCTTCAAAAATCTAAATGTTTTAATGTAAATTTTGATTGAGATCATCCAGTTTCGCTCATGCCTACTGGAGAATACCTTTAAAGAACATTTTTATGTTTTGCGACTCCTGATCAAGTTAAATGATATTGATGAGAACTTGGCACAAGATAAGCAAGGTAAGAAATTGTATAAATAAACACTAATAATAATTATACTTCATTTGAACCTAATGTCACATAGCCTTTTAATAAATCCTTTGACTGTTAAATTCCCGAAAAGAGCCAAAGGACTTGAGTCAAAGAGAAATGTTTACATCGAGACAGATGTGTTCAAATAATAGGGAAGCAGTGCTGAAATGATTTGAGGTCACGTCCAGGCCAAGCAAGGCACAACCTATTTTCTAGCCGTTACAGGAGGAAGTGTGAACTTACACCATGGTCCTACCTTCTTTAATCGTGCCCTGACAGGGCAAGAATAATTCACCAGTTGAACTAATCAAAGGTGAAAAGAGTGAATCAGTAAACGTCGTATCCTTTTGCCACTTTCATCAATCCGGCTAACTGAATTTGAACTAAAGCTGTGCAACTTTTCTGCAACGGGAAATTAATATGTAGCACATCTGAGACCTGTAAAATTGGAAAAGCTTGCATTATATCAGCAGATTGTCTTCGGTAATCAGAAAAGAACCACTGTGTATCTTCTTTATTCATCGGAAACACTGGACACTTCCCATGACGTCCTAGGCTAAAAATTCTTTTTTCGATTTCAATTTTGTTATTATGGCTGTATTATATTGGCCGTTTCGGCGGCCTACACATGATTGAATCTATTCAATTACCCATGAAGAGAAAGCCATGATACATATTCAAGGCATGAAGATACGGTGGAAGAAGAGTGGGAAAGAAAGATGTATTTATCCAGTAATATGTTTCATTTGGCCAGGGTTTGAAAACAATTCTCCCTCGCGTTTGTCCCTGTCAGATCACATTATACGCAAATGAAGTTTACAAAATATCAATTCAATTTCAATAAGGGGGCTTGAATCAAAGCATGCTGGGGCTGAATTGACCAAATCATAACAGTTGAAGGGACCCTGGTGGTTTCCAAATATTTTTCAGTCAGAGGTAATCAAAAGCAGGTTGCTAGATGTACTTAATACATTCAATTTCTCCCTTATTGCTTCCATCTTCTACATTTGAACAAGCTTTTATTATGCTCCTATACATAGAATAGTGAAATTGAAATTATCAGTTCAAACTCTAGTGATGTCTGCTCTGAAAACAACAATGTCAAGTGTAAACTTCCAGAAAATGGCTCAAAAATGTGAAAGTGTACATTATGTAGTTTGAAATTAATTTGTTTGATCAAACACATAGGACATCTCATAGCCACATCTAAATTGGCAAAGTGATCCTACAAAAGTGCCAGGAGCAACTATGGCTATTTACATACAGAGAAAGAAATGGGCATTTGCCCCAGGCCTACCATTTAAGGAGAGTAATGGAGACTGATTATTACAATGTCTTTGGGGAAGGAAAAATAACAGATGAACCCTGGTTTATAGTGAAAAGCAATATGACTTACTTGTCATATTAAACCTAAAAGAAGACACAAGGAAAGGCAGTCTTATATATGCAAACGTAATGCAGTACATTTTTACAGGTGTCTTTGTCTGTGGATGCTCAATTTGAAAAAAACAAAACAAAACAATAATGGCCCTTTTTTTAATGCTTTTTTGAACATGTAGTGAGAAATAAAGTCTAAGGCAACAGGATTGATTTACTAATGGATCAGAGACCACTTGCCAACCGGGTCAATTCTGAAATTTTTCTCATATATGTAAAAATCTGTGTTTTTTTGATAGAAAATTACTTAGAACCCCCAAACATTATATATATTTTTTTAGCAGAGACCCTACAGAATAAAATGGCGGCTGTTGCAATTTTTTATGTCACACAATATTTGCGCAGCAATTTATCAAACGCGTTTTTTTTAATAAAAAAAACAAACACTTTTATGAATAAAAAAAAAAATCACATTATTTTGCCCAATTTTTATGTATAATATGAAAGATAATGTTGCGCCTGAGTAAATAGATACCTAACATGTCATGCTTTAAAATGGTGCATTCTTGTGAAATGGCGACATACTACGATACTTAAAAACCTCCACAGGCGATGCTTTAAATTTTTTACAGGTTAGTTTAGAGTTACAGAGGAGGTCTTGGGCTACAATTATTGCTCTCACGCTAACATTCGTGGCAATACTGCAAATGTATGGTTTTAACGCCATTTACACATGCGGGCGCGACCTACATATGCGTTCACTTCTGTGCCTTACTTTTTTTTTTATTGTTTATTTTATTTAATTTTTTTACACTTTTCCTTATATTTAATTTTTTTATCACTTTTATTCCTATTACAAAGAATGTAAACATCTCTCGTAATTGGAATAGGGCATGGCAGGTCCTCTTTACAGAGCGATCTAGCGTCTATAAGTCCCCACATCTCTCCTCTATGCTGGAAAGCCTGAGGTTAAAAAAAAAATGATCTCAGGCTTTCCAGCAAAAAAATAGCAGTATTTACATCTGCTGGCACCGGAAGTGACGTCATGAGAGGGAGGCGCTCACTTGCCCCCCATTTTCTGACCTGCTGGGCTGCATGCTCGGATAAGGGTCTGGTATGGATTTTGGGGGAATCCCACGCCGTTTTTTTAAACATTTTTCTTTTGGCAGCAATGGTATTGTGTTTAAATTTAAATGTAATTCCATTCATTTTTTTTTTTCTTTAGAAATGTCATTATTGCTGCAGCATGTTCTATACTGCTACAGATTGCTACAAGTGGTATGCATGGGGGGGGGTGACCCCACACTGTTTTTTCCATATTTTTTTAATTGTCGGCATGTTTCTTTAACATTCACCTGTCAGTGGAGAGACTCTCAATAGCCTCTCAATAGCAATTTGCTGCCCTCTTTGGGTTTCCATTGGTGAGTTACACTGTTTTCCATCAAACTCCATCAATCCTGTTTCATCTTGTAGCTTAGCCATAATTAAGTTGCAAAATCTGTGTAATATCTGTGTAACTATGAGACTGTATCTGTCTACTTTTGGATGCTCTGGTTGACACCTCCTGAAGAAGCGACACATGTCACAAAACTTGTTGAGGAATCTTCTCTACCTGCATCAATTTGTTCCCATCCATCAGATGGGTTTTAGAGTACAGTATTGTTAATCCAATGCCACTTTCTACAATAATTCTTCCATATATATCGTTGTGATTGTATTTTATGTATTTTCTTTAATAAATGTATATATTTTTTTTTAATACAATATAACTCGCTTCCAATCACTATGTACTGAGATAGTCCATGCATCATCATAGGCGTTACTAGGCATTTTTGTTTGGAGTAGCTCAAGTTAACCCATCCCCTTCTCTATTTTCTTACAGTCAACAGAAGCAGTGTTGTTAATATTAGTGTACAATATCATTACAAGGGCAAATTATTTCCCGTTATTCCTCCTCTGAATGTGGTCCTAACATTCAACCAAAAAAAATGTACAGTTCACACCCCATGCTGTTATAAAAATGGGTTTATGCTTTATTAAATTAAGCTGGGACAATATTAACTAGCAGAACTTAATTCTGCACTCAAATATTATTGGATATTATGAAATGAAGACTGGAACAATTTCTGCTAAAATTAGATCTTAATCTTTCATTTTTGCAGGCCTTGCCAATTTAAAGCATTAAAATCAGCATCTTTCCAGCCCATTATGGCTGAATAACTATAAAGAATACACACTTTGCCTCTTACATTAGTTGACCAAGCGGTCATACTTTGAATACAATAGGAAAATGCACAGATCAGATTTGAGATCATTAGAGAAAACATAAAAACAGGCTTTTTTTCTGAATCAGTGCTAATATGAATGGGACTTTGATTGGCATCCTGGCATGAAGATCTCCCCCATTATAGCTATGACAGGAAGCTTGCCATTTCACCTGCTGTCATTACATCAAATAAAGACATAGAAATACTGACTTAGACCATAGAACTCATTTAGACCATGACAATGTTAGTTTAGACGAAAAAAATTGCCATGCATGGAAATAGGTGCATTTACCAATTGAGCAGAAATGATTTTTGACTGCAAGATTGAACATTATAGTGTCTACTGTATTTTTCCTATTGAGGGGATTAAGTAAATACAGATATAAAGTATTTTTTTTATGGTTCTTAATAAATCTTTTGTTATATTTGATGTACAGTATATCTAAATCCCAAACAACTTTTTTCTCATTTTGGAAATAATGGAATGGCAATAATCTGTTGGGTGATTTTGTCATCTGTGTCCCATTGCTATCTGTCTCCCATTGTGTCAACTGGGGAGCTCTCCCTTCACTTCCTGCCCTAAACACTCACCAGGTAGTGAGAATAAATCCCTTCTATTCCTGTTCTTGTGAGAACATCAGCATTTTGTATTCTTCCTCATGTTCACTTGCGGAGACAATTGTTTTCAAGACAGATATAGAGGATGATTTCCTCAACAAGGATGCAGCAACAATTAACTGGCAGAGGGTCTAAAAATCCACTGCTCTATCCAAAACTAAAAGGTAAAAAAAGTTTTGGCTTCAGTTTAATCCAAATCTTGTTTTTTGTTACACGTTTCAATTTCGTTTTTCAGTGCCAACTTTATCTGATGACTCACAATATTGTTTTCAAACCCTTTGCTTGACATAATGGCGAGTGAAATAATAAGTGATACTAAGGGACTTATTAGACAACAGTTTTGAGTGGACAGACGTTCACCATAGACCTGCAAGGACATTGAAACTGGGTATACACGTACTGAAAATTGGCTGGGCTCCGTACTTCTGTCTGTTCCGTCTGTTCAACAGAAGCTAGTCCAACGACCGTCTTCCATCGAATGGTCATGCTGGAAAATCAGCATTCTATAAGCACATGCAGCCAATGGCTGCAGTGCTAATCTGTATATTCTGGGGTGGGGGCGTCTCCACTGTCAGAATACAATAGAACAGTGGGAGAGATCCCTTCATCACCATTGGTAGTGTTGATGTGGGCATCTGTGAGTTAATTTTGTTCAACTCACTGGTTGAATGAAAAAAAAAACCTCAAAGTGTATACCCTTCTTTAGTTATGCAAACATTATCCAAATATCTAGACATATGGGTATTGGCTGGCAGTTTCCTAAACAAATATGCTTTGCTTGCATACATGCACATGTATAAAAAAAATGGATGTGGGAAACATAAGAGGAAGGAAACAGGTAAATATTGGATTCCAAACAGGAGCAACGTGCCATCATTGAGTTCTTGACAAAAGAGGGGAGCAGGCTGTTTGACATCCACAGAAGGTTACAGAATGTTTATGGAGATGACACCATTGAGAAGAGCAATGTCTGGTCGTTGGTGATTCTTATCAATGGTGTCATCTCTGTAAACATACTGTGGCCTTCTGTGGATGTCAGACAGCCTGCACTGCTCCTTTGTCAAGAACTTAATGACAGCACATTGCTTCAGTTTTGAATCATTATTTACAGGTAATGAAAAAGAAAAAGAAGAATTACTAGAGAGGAAGAGTTACTCTACCAACATGTGTGTTACTATGGCTATTTTAGTGATATTTATAGCATAAATACATGGAATACCATTTTTAAGACCAAGTATTGTTATTAGAAGCTGACTTCCCCACTTCATATGCCAATGAACCAGTTGGACTGGTTCATGAAGCTCAGGACAGGACAGGTTGTAGGCAGGAAGTAGACTTGAACACAGCCATGTGCTGAACAAAGGAAGTAGCAATAGTTTTGCAGGATTCCATAATGACATAACAATAAGGAAGGTCTGTGCCAGAAGTAACTTTACCTGAAGATGATGCCATCGCCCCATTTTCCTGCAGTCACTCATAGAGTAGAGCCTGGGATCCTGGTTGCCTATGGATATCATGAAGCCACTATAACTTGATCTAAGTAACTTTAGCATATTCCTATCGTACATAGACCATTGTTCATGCTCATTCGCTAGGAAGTTTAGGTAGCTTGTGCATATGTTTTATAAAAAGCTGCTGGATGCCTGGTTTTTCTCATTTCCCTCCTGCAGGTATTCAGCGCCTGCAGGAGGAAAATAGAGGGGATCAGTTCCTCTTTATGATGCCGATGTCCCTGTCGACCCTCCTATCCAGCTTTTCTCTGCTGCCCCCTGTGCTCTCTTCTGGTCTCCTTGTGCTTAGTCTTGGCTCTCCTCATCCCCCCGCAGCTCTGCCAGGTTCTCTGCCTCCCCACTCCTGCCAGCTGTTGTGGAGGATGTGTCAGAATGGATAGCGGGGAAGGGACAGTAAATGTGTCTTTTAGAGGTTCTTTTCTTGTCTGAATGAATGAATAACTGACTCTGTCTATTCATAGCTAAAGCATAGTAAACATTGTTTACTATGCTTCAGTTTGTAAATGAACAGGAAGCTCTGTTCAGAGCTATTCCTGTCCATTCATTCTGTGATGCCGAGGCTGTAGAGATGGATATGTCCTCAATCTTCTTTCTCTGTTTCAAAGGTGAAACATCAGAGGTCTGTTTAGACCTCTGATGTTTCACCAAAGCCCCTCAGCAGGGCTCCTAAAAAAATAGTAAACAAAAAATAAATTAGAATGGTAAAAAATAATTAAGAAATAAATTAATAAAAATAAAAAACTACGCAACCCTGGTAGTTCCACCACTGGGCCTAGAGGGTAAAAAGCCCCAGCCAGGGGTCAAAATATATGTGGCGCTACCCCACAGATAATGCAATAACTAATAATCCTAAGGACAGTGATAAATAACAGAATAATAATTCAAGAATGCTAGCACAAAGACACTGACAATGTCACTGACAATGTAGGCATGAAATCAAACAGTAAATGTGAATAGACTCCTGAAGTGCAGTGTGCATAAACAGACAAAAAAACGTATCAAAAAGCATGGCAAACAATATATCCTAGTACAAACTGAAATAACCAAAATGAATATAATCCAGAGGACGCATAACAGTGCGACTAAGTGACTAAATCCGGAATCTTCAGAAGATAAAGTGCAAGTGCACTAGTGAATAGGTACCAATGTGCAAAAATACTGGCAATATATGCTAATATATGCTGAAAAAAACAAAATAAAAATGATGCAGAAAACGCATAACAGTGCGACCAAGTGATAAAATCGAAATGTCGGTACACACTCGCCTCGGCCCATTGGGGGCCGCAACTTCAAGTGAGTTGCTGGGGAAACCATTGTTACACCCTTGGAACAAGAGTTGATCCATTGATGAGATACCAGGCACTGGCACCTCTACACCATCCTTTAGAAGATTGCACTGGGCAGACATCGTGAATCGCACTCTACGCATCTTTGAACTGCTTCTTTGGACATTCTTAGTTCACATTTGTATTAGTTTTCACTTTTTCTGTACACTGTTATCTATGCACTTGCACTTTTTTTCTTAGTGATTTGTGAATGCTGCTATTTAGTCGCATCTTATGCGTTTTTGGATCGCAATTTTGACTTTTATAATTAATTTTCTTTCTTTTTTCCGTTTTGGTCACTTCATCATGGAGTAGCTCAGCGAGTCTACTGTCACATATTGTATTATTAATATATTTTTTATGGTTGTCACATACCTCACTTTAACATTGTCGGTGTTTATTTTTGATCCCTGTGCCAGTTATTTTGCACATTGGTACCCATTTACTAGTGCACCTGCACTTTATCTTTCTGATGATTTCGATTTAGTCACTTTTGGTTATTTCAGTATGTACTAGGATATATTGTTTGCCACGCTTTTTGATACGTTTTTATGTCCGTTTATGCACACTGCACTTCAGAAGTCTATTCACATTTACTGTTTGATTTCATGCCTACATTGTCAGTGACATTGTCAGTGTCTTTGTGCTAGCATTCTTGAATTATTATTCTGTTATTTATCACTGTCCTTAGGATTATTAGTTATTGCATTATCAGTGGGGTAGCACCACATATATTTATATTTACATTTCTTTATTCTTTGAGTTATGTGGGTACACTATTTTATGTAGGCGGCTTCCCTTAACTTGTTGCTGAAGATTGTTTTTTTGCGCATTAGATTTTCAATATTATTAAGTGGGCTCTCATGATTTCTTGCACCGGGACCCTAAAAGTTCTAGTTACGCCTCTATCAATAAACATTTGCTTAAAGTGAAGTTCCACCTAAAAGTGGAACTTTCGCTTTAAGGCCTCCTCCCCAGCTCCTGTTTGTGAAACTGAGCTTTTGGGGAGGAGGGGGGGGGGGGTTGGGGGAGCAGGTACCCGATTTTGACAGGTACCTGCTCCCACTTCTGTTCCCTTCACCTTAAGCGATCAGAAGCGGAAGCTCTCCCTCTCAAAGTCTTCTGGGACACATGAAGCAGCGCTGCTCATGCATATGCGGTGGGCACCCTGCTGTTAAGCCGCAAGCTGTCATGACCAGGTGCCCATAGTATAGATGCCGGCACTGCTGTAGGAGGACAAGTGGAGAACACGGCTGCTGTGAGTGCACCTGTCAGGAAAGGGTTCGCCCGTTGGTGGCGCTGTCGGTCTCTTGGATCGCAGTACCAGTGCCCACCAGCGGGTGTCTTCCAACACTCTGGATCTGTAGTGGATGGATTCACCTGTTGGTGGCACTGTGGGATCCTTTGGCTGTAATACCGGTGTCCACCAGCGGGTGTTTCCTGACACTGTGGAGCAGACAGCACCTCCTGCGTTCAGGTGTCACTTGAGGCTAATTACAGGCATTCATAAAAATACCCAGCTGATGAATGCTCTCATCACCCTGGTATCTTCCTTGTGCCCTGATCCGTACCTGAGACCTGTGAACCTGATTCTGCAACCTGTAACCTGCATACCTGATCCTGTTACCCTGTGCATCTGATCCTGTCCCTCCTGTTACCTTGCATCCCTGCCCTGTAGCCTGATCCCTTTGCACCTTCCCCCATCTGCTGATTCCCTGTGTATGACCCCAGCTTTCCTTACATTTGTGATTCTGGAACTGCCCTTGTTTATCTGCTGATCTCCTGTGAATGACCCTGGCCTGGTACATTTAAGATTGCAGTACTTCCCTTATTATTATTATTATACAAGATTTATATAGCGCCAACAGTTTACGCAGCGCTTTACAATATAAAAGGATACAGTACAGTTACAATACAATAAAATACAAGAGGATTAAGAGGGCCCTGCTCAGAAGAGCTTACAATCTAATAGGGTGGGGCAGGTGGTACAAAAGGTTGTAACTGTGGGGAATGAGCTGATGGAAGTGGTAGGAGATTAGTTGGAGACATGATAGGCTTCCGCGAAGAGATGAGTTTTCAGGGATCGCCTGAAGGTAGCAAGAGTAGGGGGTAGCCGGACCGGTGGAGGTAGCGAGTTCCAGAGGATGGGAGAGGCTCTGGAGAAATCCTGGAGACGAGCATGGGAGGAGGAGACGAGAGAGCTTGAGAGTAGGAGGTCTTGAGAAGAACGGAGGGGATGATTTGGGTGATATTTGGAGACAAGATTGGTGATGTAGCTCGGGGCAGAGTTGTAAATGGCTTTGTATGTTGTGGTTAGTGTTTTGAATTTAATTCGCTGGGTGATTGGGAGCTACTGCAGGGATTGGAGGAGAGGGTTGGCAGACACTGAGCAGTTGGTAAGGTGGATAAGTCTGGCAGCAGCATTCATGATAGACTGAAGACTGGATAGCCTATGGAGAGGCAGGCCAATGAGAAGGGAGTTGCAATAGTCAAGGCGAGAGATAACAGGGGAGTGAATGAAGAGCTTGGTGGTTTCATTTGTTAAAAAGGGGCGAATTTTAGAGATGTTACGGAGGTGAATTCTACAAACTTTTGACAACGATTGGATTTGAGGCTGAAATGATAAGTCAGAGTCTAGGATTACACCTACCCTGTTTCCCCGAAAATAAGACCTAGCGTGATTGTCGGTGATGGCTGCAATATAAGCCCTACCCCTCAAATAAGCCCTACCCTGTTTCCCCGAAAATAAGCCCTACCCTGAAAATAAGACTTACAAGGACTTTAACTAGGGCTTATTTGAGGGGTAGGGCTTATATTGCAGGCATGACCGACAATCACGCTAGGTCTTATTTTCGGGGGAAACAGGGTAGTACCCTGGTGTGAGGGGAGGGACTGATGTTTGCATTGTTGATTTTTAAGGAAAAGGCATGAAGGGGGGCATGTGCAGGGGGGAATATTAATAGCTCAGTTTTAGAGAGATTTAGTTTAAGGAAGTGGTGCGACATCCATGCTGATATGTCAGTTAGTAAGTTAGTAATGCGAGAGGAGACTGAAGGAGTGAGGTGAGGAGTAGACAGATAGATTTTGGTGTCATCGGCGTATAAGTGGTATTGGAAGCCGTGGGCAGTTATCAAGTGACCAAGGGAGGAGGTGTAGATAGAGAAGAGAATGGGTCCAAGAACAGAGCCTTGGGGGACCCCCACAAAAAGGGGTAACAAAGAGGAGATAGAGTTGTAGGTGACACTGAAGGAGCGCTGTGATAGATAGGCAGAGAACCAGGATAAAGCAGAATCTCGGAGGCCAAGGGAATGTAGTTTATTGAGAAGGAGCGGGTGGTTAACAGTATCAAAGGCTGCAGAGAGGTCTAGTAGTAGGAGTATGGAGTACTGGCTGTTGGTTTTAGCAGTTAGTAAATCTTTAGTGAGTTTTAGTAAGGCAGGTTCCGTGGAGTGCTGCGAGCGAAAGCCAGACTGTAAGGGGTCAAGAAGGGTATTTTCACTGAGGTAGGTGCTAAGACAGTTGTAGACTAAGCGTTCTAGAAGTTTAGAGGTAAATGGGAGCAATGAGATGGGTCTTAAAGTGAAGGGCATCCCTAAAATAAAAAATAGCATCAAAAATCGTAAAACAATTAAAAAAAAAACATTTGAAAAAATTTTTTTTTTTAAACTTACCTGAAACCCTTGTTGCTAGGCAGTCTTCCTAATCTGCCTCTTTCTATTCTGCGGCGTGTCCTGCTCCTCGGTAAACGGCCCCGTTCCCTTCTGGGTACTGTGTGTGTTCCCAGAAAACCACGGGGCCATTCACAGAGCTGCTTCGCTCGCGCATGCGCAGTAGGAAACTGGCAGTGAAGCCGCAAGGCTCCACTGCCTGTTTCCCTTAGTTAGGATGGACGGATCGGCCTCGGGGGGCGCTGACATCGCGGGCTCGCTGGACAGGTAAGTGTCCTTTTTAAAAGTCAGCAGCTACAGTGTTTGTAGCTGCTGACTTTAAAAAAAAAAAAAAAACGGCCGGACCTCCTCTTTAAGTTGTTTAGATTGGTGGGGTCCAGTGAGGGCTTTTTAAGTATGGGAGTGATCTGTGCATGTTTTAGAGGGGAGGGGAAGATGCCACTAGAGAGGGAGAGATTGAAGATGTGAGTGAGGGATCATAGGATAGAAGAAGGGGGTGACTGTAGTAGTTGTGAGGGAACAGGATCCAAGGGACAATTGATTAGGTGGGCATCTGAGAAAAGTTTTGTAACCTCTTCAGTAGTAGCCAACTCAAAAGAGGAGAGTGTTGAATATGCTGTTAGGCAAGGTATGTTGGGTGGGGAAGATGTACGCACAGTGGAGGTGTCCTCACAAATTATTGTATATAGTTATTGTTGTTTGTGAGTCACTGTTTGGTTGGTTGTTCATTGTTTATATTGGAGGTGTTTATATATTGTTATCACTTATCCTTAAATAAACTTAATTATTCACTTACATGCGTTTTTGGTTCTCTCTTTGCAATCCACACAGTCTGGTCATACCAATTCATGACAGCACCGTTGGATCGTGGGACAGGTGAGTGGCTATTTATAAAAAGTGACTTTTAATAAACAAAAGTATGACTGGAACTCAACTTTAACTCTAATGCCCTGTACACACGGTCGGACATTGATCAGAAATTCCGACAACAAAAGCCATGGATTTTTTCAGACGGATGTTGGCTCAAACTTGTCTTGCATACACACGGCCACACAAAGTTGTCGGAAAATCCGATCGTTCTAAACGCGGTAACGTAAAACACGTACGTCGGGACTATAAACGGGCAGTAGCCAATAGCTTTCATCTCTTAATTTATTCTGAGCATGCGTGGCACTTTGTGAGTCGGATTTGTGTACACACGATGGGAATTTCCGACAACAAAATCCGTTGTCGGAAATTTTATAGCAAGCTCTCGAACTTTGTGTGTCGGAAATTCCGATGGAAAATGTGTGATGGAGCCCACACACGGTCGGAATTTCCGACAACAAGGTCCTATCACACATTTTCCGTTGGAAAATCCGACCGTGTGTACAGGGCATAACACCATAACTAGACATGAAAAAAAGGGAATAAAAACTCAGCTTAGCTGTAAGTAACTTTCGTTTATTTTTCTTGTGCCATATGTGCATTATGGGAAAAAAATAGCATATATTTTGCCACACGGCTGTCTTAGTTTTTACAAGGTGGTAAAAAAGATGCATTTTCTGCCACATCCAATAGCTTTCTCAAATGACCATATTTGTGAATTAAAAGGGGTTTAGAAGGAGATAAAACGATTCCCCTTTTCATTTGCATGTAAAGTATGATCAATGTGAATTGATTAAGACTAAATTAACATCAATGGCTTCCAATATTTTCTTTGTTTACACATTAGCCTGCTACCTTTAACATATAGATATATTGAATTCAGCTTAGCAGACAGAGCTGCAAGGAGCTGGCCTTTAAAACGAAACTTATCTGTAATTAAAATCATTCACAAGTTTTATCAAAATCCATTTGTAAAAGTAGCACAAAAAAGTAGATTTAACAGCATAACAAAAGGCAGCATTATCTGCTATTGTGTATTGGATATAGCTGCTTGTAGTGTTTTTTTTAACTTATAATGTTAACGCCATTAATGGTCGATCAAGCGGCACATCACTGTGTATAATGAGTAGTGCTGAACAATAGTGAAAACTCATTCCCATCTTTTCTTGCCCCTTTCAAAATACACCTGTGTCAATAGCCATTTTTTGTTTGGCTGGCATTCTTTTAAAGTGATTGTAAAGTCTTGTGTTTAAAAATAAATAAATAACAAACATGTTATACATAGTGGTTTTACACAGAGCAGCCCCAATCCTCCTCTTCTTGGGTCCCTCTTCAGTGCTCATGGCCCCTCCCTCCTGTTGAGTGCCCCCCACAGCAAGTAGCTTGCTATGGGGCACCCAAGCTGAGCTGCAGCTCCGTGTGTCCATTCGGACACGGAGCTGACGTTCGGTCCCGCTCCCTCTCTCTCCTGATTGGCTAACTGACCTTGATTGACAGCCGTGGGAGCCAATGGTGCCGCTGCTGTGTCTCAGACAATCAGGAGGAAGAATCCAGGATGGCCGAGGGACTCGTGGACATCGCTGGACAGAGATGGGGCTCAGGTAGGCATTAGGGGGACTGAGGGGATCTGCTGCACACAAAAGGTTTTTTATCTTATCTTTTTTATCTTATCTTTACAACTCCTTTAACTTATATCTCAGTGGGGAAACCTTCAGAGTCTACATAGGCATGGCTGTTTTGAGGTAGAAGAGTGTGTTGCAAGACTTTCATTAATTTTGCAGGACTTTCTTAACTATTACAGATACATAAAAGCATTTCTGTTCAATTAGTTCTGAGATTTACATAGTTTTCCCCCACAGCACATCCCTGTCTGGAAGAGTAGGGGGACTACATTTTCTCTGTGGCAGTTATTCACAGTTCTTGTCCCTTTCCCAGTCTGTGATTAGATGGTGAAAGAGAAGCAGTAGACCGATGAGCTCATCACTCTGTCACTATACTCACTTCCCCTATCAGCATGCTCATTGTTAGCATTTGAAAAAAAATTAAAGAGAGAACAAATCGCGGAAACAGCTGAAGGGAAAAACAGGTGCTCTAACCACAAACCATATCTCAAAAAATTCCCGCCTCTCTTTTTTCCTACTCAATCACTTCAACAACTTGGCAGGCACTCCAACTCAAATAAATTGTTATTGCCAATGCTATACCATCAAACAATATCATAAGTATGCTCAAAAAATATTAAAACCAGGGCTTTTTTTCAGCAGGAACTAGGGGAGCTCAGTTCCACCACCTCTGGCTCAGGTCTTCTGCTCCCTGCTCACCACTATCACTTGGTAACACTGAAGTCCAGCTTCTGCAATTACAAGTGATAGCTTATCTCCCAGTAGCTGACACAGGTCACATCTCCTGCACAGATCCCACTAAGTGCCTGACAGGGACAAGGGAGATATAGAACAGGGTTCATTGCAGTCATAGACAGGAGAGGGTGCGTGGTAGGCTGCACCCTCTGTGGTCTCCATTTTTTCCCTGGTGACCAGTTGTTGATGCTCCTTCTGCATGATCTCCCTTGCAAGTGACTGTAGTATAATATAGTATGCTGGGAGGTACTACAGCCGGATAGGTGTTTCAGCTTAATTTTGCAACAAAGGTAAGACATATGACACATGGTGGAGCTTTTAAGGAGGGGGGAGAAGATGAGGGCAGTGAAGGGAGGGGGTTGTATGCAGAGGGAAGAGCTACTATGTAATGCATTTTGGCAGGTATATGAGTGTGGTGGGCATGGTTGAGTTCCTGCACCTATTCTCTGAGAAAAAAAAGCCCTAATTAAAACAATTAATAATTAAGTGCATAAAGTGTCCATTTAAATAATCATGTCAACACCATAAAAATGTCAAAAAAAAATTTGTATTCCACCACCGTGTTGAGAGACCAAAAAATGCCGGTGCCGCCCAACACCTGTGCACACTAGCTGCTCACCTTGCAGTTATAACCCCTGCATCACCAGTAAAGTCATAGCAAGCTGTTGTTCCCTTTAAGCCAAAAAAGGTGTAGGTGTACCGTTCCCACTCTTCCGTGTCTATTATGCCAACATGCCGGCCTCAGAACTCAAAGATGTGCATCTAGAGAGGGGAAAAGAACACACCAGACCCAGTGTTCTCCGTTTTAAAATATTTAATATGTTCCTGTATTGAGTGTGGTGAAATCACATTTAGGGTGTTAGCAGCAATTCTTTTATCATTCATTCTTGAGAAGGGTTGCGCTAATTGAGTTTATTTGTTTTGAGTAGGGATGAGCTTCGAGTTCGAGTCAAACTCATGTTCGACTCGAACATTGGCTGTTCGCAAGTTCGCCGAACAGCGAACAATTTGGGGTGTTCGCGGCAAATTCGAATGCCGCGGAACACCCTTTAAAAGTCTATGGGAGAAATCAAAAGTGCTAATTTTAAAGGCTTATATGCAAGTTATTGTCATAAAAAGTGTTTGGGGACCTGGGTCCTGCCCCAGGGGACATGGATCAATGCAAAAAAAGTTTTAAAAACGGCCGTTTTTTCAGGAGCAGTAATTTTAATAATGCTTAAAGTCAAACAATAAAAGTGTAATATCCCTTTAAATTTCGTACCTGGGGGGTGTCTATAGTATGCCTGTAAAGGGGCGCATGTTTCCAGTGTTTAGAACAGTCTGACAGCAAAATGACATTTCGAAGGAAAAAAAGCCATTTAAAACTACCCGCGGCTATTGCATTGCCGACAATACACATAGAAGTTCATTGATAAAAACGGCATGGGAATTCCCCACAGGGCAACCCCGAACCAAAATTTAAAAAAAAAATGACGTGGGAGACCCCCTAAATTCCATACCAGGCCCTTCAGGTCTGGTATGGATATTAAGGGGAACCCCGGCCACAATTGAAAAAAAAATGACGTGGGGTTCCCCCTAAATTCTATCCCAGACCCTTCAGGTCTGGTATGGATTTTAAGGGGAACCCCGCGCCAAAAAAAAACAAAAAAACGGCGTGGGGTCCTCCCAAAAATCCATACCAGACCCTTATCCGAGCACGCAACCTGGCAGGCCGCAGGAAAAGAGGGGGGGATGAGAGTGCGGCCCCCCCCTCCTGAACCATACCAGGCCACATGCCCTCAACATTGGGAGGGTGCTTTGGGGTAGCCCCCCAAAACACCTTGTCCCCATGTTGATGAGGACAAGGGCCTCATCCCCACAACCCTGGCCGGTGGTTGTGGGGGTCTGCGGGCGGGGGGCTTATCGGAATCTGGAAGCCCCCTTTAACAAGGGGACCCCCAGATCCCGACCCCCCCTGTGTGAAATGGTAAGGGGGTACTTACCCCTACCGTTTCACTAAAAAACTGTCAAAAATGTTAAAAATGACAAGAGACAGTTTTTGACAATTCCTTTATTTAAATGCTTCTTCTTTCTTCCTTCATCTTCCTCTGGTTCTTCTGGCTCTTCTGGTTCTTCCTCTGGCGTTCTCGTCCAGCATCTCCTCCGCGGC
Organism: Lithobates septentrionalis; assembly: GCA_037952835.1. NCBI lineage: Eukaryota > Metazoa > Chordata > Amphibia > Anura > Ranidae > Lithobates > Lithobates septentrionalis. The sequence continues at coordinate 1,681,213 of JBBDGP010001520.1, forward strand.
GTCTTCTATCTTCTTCTCCTCGGGCCGCTCCGCACCCATGGCATGGAGGGGAGGCTCCCGCTCTTCTCTTCATCTTCTTTTTCATCCTCTTCTCTTCTTCCTTCTTCTCTTCTTCTCTTCTTCATTTTCTTCTCCGGGCCGCTCTGCATCCATGCTGTCATGGAGGGAGGCTCCCGCTGTGTGATGGCGTCTCTTCGTCTGACGGCTCTTAAATAACGGGGGGCGGGGCCACCCGGTGACCCCGCCCCCCTCTGGCGCACGGGACATGATGGGACTTCCCTGTGGCATGGGGCTTTTATTTTATTTTTTGGTTGAAGAATAATGATTTGATTTGTTATATTTTCTATATTTTTGGATGCATAGAATGCATTTTTTGGTTAAGTTCTATTGGCAGATAACATGCCTAATTTTATTTGTTTTCTTTTTTAGTGCACAATAAAAAAATGTGTAGAATAATACTTGGCTATGTGTTTTACTTCAAATGACAGTTTGGGAGTAGGCAGTTTAAAAAATACAATGTAAAATTAACAAGGGACACCAACATAGTTGTACCATTGATCTTAAAAACTACGGGATAATGGTGTTGTGGTAACTTGCACCAAAAAAAACTAAAAAAAAAAACCAGCATAATAATATTATTCTTGATATCACAAAAAAAAAGCCTTTGAAAATTAGTTTGCCATAAATCCATCAGTATCACCAGCAAAGCAGCTTCATTATTATCCCGTTAAAGAAGAAGAGACTGTGCGCTGCATTTCGAGATTTCATAATTTGCCATGTCACGAATATTAATTCCCCATTATGAACGCTAGTTTACAAGACCGACCGCTTCTGGCTCGTCCTTGCTTCCGAGCATGCGTGTTTGACTTTGGACTTTTGTCCGACGGAAATCCGACAACAGACCGTTGTCTGCGGCAAATTATAAAGCCTGCCATCCAACATTTGTCTGCAGAAAATCCGACAACAATTGCCTGATGGAACGTACAAACGGTCGGATTTTCCGCCAACAGCCTGTCATCACACAATTCCCGTCGAAAAATCAGATCGTGTGTATGAGCCTTTAGGTTTCATGCACACTGGACGTTAAAATAATATTATAAAAACACCAGTAGTTTTGCAGTGAGTCTTTCAATGTTTTTGCAATTATTATCGTTTTCTAGCATTTTTCCGTGTTAGCGGTTTTTATCCTTTTTTTTTAAATTAATTTTTTTTTTTTAAATGGATCAAAAATGTTAAAAAATGCTGGTGAGCCACGTTTTTGAGCGATTTTAGGGCGTTCAGACAACAGCCCATAAACTCCACTGCTGATAAATGTCCAAAAACTTGGACACATAGGATTACATAGAGGGGAGTGTATGGGATGTTAAAAAAAACGCCCAAACTCCTAAAAACGGATGTTTATGAGCTTCAGTGTGCAGGGAGCCTAAGTTAAAGTTAATCTTCACTACTCTTCTTACAAAAGTCACGTTTCACCCCACCCATTCCCACCTCCCAAGCTGCCCTATTGAACCTTTAAATGTGATGGGTCAGCTCATTGACCAATGGAAAAGCTGGGGGTGCAAGGATGGCCTTTACCAGAAGGTAAAAATGTACATATATGTCCAGTATTCTATGTCTGTGGTTTTACTGATGTAGAGAAAATTTAGATATAAAGACAATTGAACTAAAAAATACTAAATCCCATCATTACATGTATTAACCCCAAAAACTTTAGAATAAAATAATTTTAGTAACAATGGTTATTTTCAATGTTTGTTGGATACATTTTTTTTGTGCTAGCAAAGACATCTCAAACCTATTCATTTATTTAACATATTTTTCATTAGTGGAATTTGTCCAGAAAATGTATCTGACTATCTCCAATGAGTTCAAGAAAGCAATATTCCCCAACCATGAAGATGCCTTGGGGGAGATTTACTAAACCTGGAGCACACAGCATCGGGCGCAGCTGTACATAGTAACCAATCAGCTTCTAACTTCAGCTTATTCAATTAGGCTTTAACAATAAAACCTGAAAACAGAGTTTCCCCCTGTATGTGGGACTTTAAAGGCATAAGAGCGTAACAAAAGCAAATCTAAAATATAGATTTTTAATTGTATCAATAAATATAAAAAGTAATTGTATCATTTCTTATACACACTTGGAGATGAATCTTGCAAAATAGATGAATCCAGTGTATCATTTAACTCTGCTTTTAGACACTATGAGGCATGTGGCCTCTGCTCAATTGTAAAATTCATCAGATACTTGCTATGTACCTCTGTGACTACACCTGGGATTTAGACCCCTGAGGGACCGGTTGCGGGCCCAAAACCACTACTTAAAAGTTTACAACATACATAGCTGGGCAGGGTCACCAACAGGGGGGGTACAGCCGATACAACTGTAAGGGGTCTGTACAGGTGGGGGCTGACAGATATACAGGTGTGTGGGGAGGTGGGGCTGACATATATACAGGTGTGTGGGGGGCTGACATATATACAAGTGTGAGGGGGGCTGGCATATATACAGGTAGGGGGCTGACATATATACAGGTTTGAGAGGGGCTGAGTGCGTACAGGTGAGGTGGCCGGGGTGTGGATTCGGTAGGATGGCCCGTGGGCAAGCCCTGGGGAATGTTGGAGGCTGGGGGAGGGGGGGCCCAGGCCTAAAGCTGTGTAAGGGGCCCAAAAATTTCTGATGGCTGCCCTGTAGCTGGGTATCATTTTGCAGCCACTCACTGCAATCTAGGGATGCCATTTCGTCCCAGTGCGCGCAGCCTCAGCTCCCCGCTTGGTCTCCAGAGATCTTTCCACTCCATTCTTTGATTTCCATCTACCATCTATTTTGGCTAGACCTCCCATGTCTGGTTTTGTCATCATATGGTCATATCATATTATCTTTTTTTTTTGTTTGTTTTTTGTTTTTAATCTACCGACTGGTGTTGGGCTATGTTTTCAAGGCACTAATACACGGAAATTGATTGCAAAAGAAAGGACTATCCCCGATGAAGGAGTCAAGATTACTCAGAAACATGTTGGAATTGTCCATTCAGTCTTCTATGTGACATCTTTATAGGCTTCTTTTCCACGTATAATGTGGTGCAATAACCTGTATCTCTTATCCTGAAATCCTGAAAACCCAGTATTGTTATATATATATATATATATATATATATATATATATATATATATATATATATATATATTTTTTTTTTTTTTTTTTTTTTTTTACAGTTACTTTTTAAATCTAAATGAAATCCTGAAAACCCAGTATTGTTATATATATATATATATATATATATATATATATTTTTTTTTTTTTTTTTTACAGTTACTTTTTATATTTTTTGATGCAATTAAAAATCAATATTTTAGATTTACTTTTGTTACGCTCTTATGCCTTTAAAGTTCCACATATAGGGGGAAACTCTGTTTTTTTTACACCCTAGGGATGTTGGCCTATACTGGCAGATAATATTACCTCTAATTCTATTGTATTGACAATAATACCTGGAAGCTGGAGCACACACTACTGCTAGAATGTCCGTAAGGAAGAGGTATGCTGTCTTTATACTATATGTAGCATCATTTTTAAGGTGTACAAACCATCAAACATAAGAAAGATGACTTCACATTTTCTGAAATGGTAATGAATCCTCTGAAAAATCCTAAATTCTCCTGCCCTCCAAACATTCCCTTCCCAACTAGTATTGAATTGGAGTAGGGTTGATGAGCATTGGTCTTTTTTTCAGCTTGTGGTACAATGAGTGAGGCAAAATCATTTATTGGTTTAACCGCTTAAGGACCACCTCATGTACATATCCTGCGGCAAGGTGGCCCTTTAGCGCAAAATCACGTACCTGTACGTGATTTTTTCTTCCGGATCTGATTGGAAACAGTGGGAGCCACCAAGGTAGACAAAACGGCCAAAAAAAGGCTCTATTTGTGGGGGAAAAAAACATACATACATTTTATTTGGGTACAGCGTCGCACAACCGCACCATTGTCAGTTAAAATAACGTAGTGCCGTATCATAAAAAATGGCCTGGTCAGAAAGGGAGGTAAACCTTCCGGGGGGCTGAATTGGTTAATAGGGTTTATTTACTAAAGGCAAATAGGCTGTTCACTTTGCCAGGGAAGGTGCGCTTTGCAAGCGGATTATCCCCAGAGCTTAGTGAATGCGGTGAAACTTCACTTTGCAAAGAATACCCAATTATGTGCAAGGACATTTTTTTTTTTTAAAACTTTGTTTTTGATGGAAGTAAGCAGAGCTCCACATCTTTCACTAAGCTCTGGGGAAAATTCCCTTGCAAAATGCAACTTCCCTTGCAAAGTGAACAGCCTATTTGCCTTTAGTAAATGAACCCCAATATGTAAAAGAGTACAACACAAATGAAAAACTTCTTCAAAACTTTTTGGGATTTATTTTAGCTGTATTAAAGAGAAACAGGAAGGTAGAACTGGATTGAAAAATGTAAAATCTTAACAAGTACAAGAACAAACAAAAATAAAACCTATTTTGACAAATAGCATGACAAACATAGATTTTAACACAAGATTCCTCTGCAGCCAGGAAGATAAAACATTTTATCAACATTTTTGTGCTTGACTTTCATCCCCTTTTTGCTTCTTGCGTTATAGAACTCTCTTCTTATAGTAACAGGATATAATGATTTAATAATGTGCTCTAGAAGAAAATACAATTTGTTACATTATGATTATTTTAACCTTAATTATACCCTTTAAGAGGTTATATGGTAAATAAGCTCTCGTTTCATCATCCTGAATCCTCTCAATGGACGAAAGTAAATTGATATGTCACGTTGCTTAAAGTATGAGCAATATTATGAAATACAGACTCCACAACTCGACCTCACTCAATATCCAGTCGTAATTTATGCCCGTCTCAATTCTATTATCCCATCCAGGATATGTAAAGTATAAAGCATTCAGCAATAGGTCTGGACGAACACATTTTTATTACTTTTATAATGAAATGAAAGGAATACAATTTTTCTATTTCCCATTATATTTTGCACTCAGCTCGGCCACATTATACCAGAGAAACGACATATTTTATGCATAGGCATTAACTAACAAAAGATGAGCTTCGGTTGGTCTGCTGCAGCTTTTGCCAGAGTCTGGGAAAAATACCTCGTGTCATTCTCTACTTATCCTAAGCAGGTGTCCTACGCAATGGCAGATTCTACTTACAGGTGTCCTATATTCAAGTACTAACATATGTTCTAGATCAGTTACAGAGGAACGTTAGAAAAAAAAAATCTAGACACAGTGATAAAAGTAATCTGTCCAGCCAGTTTTATAATTTACACAATCCTGCCGCACTGCACAACCAGCAATAAGACAACTTTATTGCCTAATGAATCTTTACAGCCACTTGTGGCCCTCTTATGCTCATTAGAAATTACATGAGTACATATTAGGGTTGTCCCGATACCACTTTTTTTAGAACCGAGTACAAGTACCGATACTTTTTTTCAAGTACTCGCCGATACCGATTACCGATACTTTTTTTTTTAATGTCACATGACAGTGGGTTTTTTTTTGGTTTTTTTTAACAATGCTTTCTTTTTTTTTCTTTTTTTTTAGGGGGGGGGGGGGAGGGGGTGAACGGTGTCTGTGTGTTTTTTTTATTTACATTTTTATTATTTTTAACAATAATTTTTTTTTATTATTTATTGCAATATGTGTTTTTTTTTTGTTATTTTAAATCAGCCCTGTTGGGGGGCTTTGGTGAGATATCAGGGGTCTTAACAGACCCCTGATATTTCCCTCTTGAGACAGAGAAAGAGGCCGAGGATTGAGATTCCCCAGTCCCTTTCTCTGCAGCCTCAGCTGCACTGAGAATGAATGGAGAGAAGACAGCGGCTCCTCTCCATTCATAAACTGAGGCATTGTAATCACAGGAGGTTACAATGTTTTAGTTATGTGAATGAACAGAGTCAGCTGACTCTGTCCATTCACAAAGGAAGGAGGGGGACATGGAGAGAGAGACAGCACAATGGAGAGGGACAGCGGAGAGGGACAGCAGAACGGAGGAGGACAGCAGAATGGAGAGGGACAGAGGAAGAGAGGGGGACAGCAGAACGGGGGGGAACAGAGGAAGAGAGAGGGACAGCGGAAAGTCGGAACGGAGGGGGACAGCAGAATGGAGAGGAACAGAGGAACGGAGGGGGCAGGGAGGATGCGGTGACAGTCAGCAGTGATCGCGTGTGGGGGAGTTACAAGCACCGATCACCACGGTATGTCACTAAAGCAGCTGAAAGCTGCGGGGGGAGAAGCTTTTAACTCCCCCACGCGCCGATGACTCTCAAGGTATTGGGGGAAGCATCGGGAGAATTTGCCCGAGTACAAGTACTTGGGCAAATGCTCGGTATCAGTGCCAATACCGATACTAGTATCGGTATCGGGACAACCCTAGTACATATGTGTAGTTTGGCCTCCCTGCATTGGTGGCGCTGTCTGGCAGCCACCAAGCAGATAGTGAGCAGAGGACAAGGGGAACCTATGTCCCTCTGAGGCCTCCATAGGTTTCATCAGGGGAGAATCTGTCTGATTGGACACTGCCACCTTGACTGACCTCTGTGACTATCTTAAGTGTGGGCAGTGCTAAGTATTAGCACTGCCCCCCTTCAGTTGGCATGCATTTGCGATATAGTGAGGTCAGGGACAGTGAGTGACCCACTGGCTAAGGACAGTTGTCTAGTGCAGGGAGAGGGTTTTGGTGGAAGATGGACAGTGAAGGGTCCGCTCCTCTGTGCACCAGCTAGGAGCTCAGCCACCTTCAGGCACCTCATTACCATATCGCCGTCCAGCCACCCTCTCTGCCAGATGCTGTTGGCATTATTGGTGTTACTGGGAATCCTCTGCAACTCTTTGTGTGTGCTGTTGTGCCAGTCTGGCCATGTTCTAGTGACTCTCTTACCATCTGGTCAGAAGCTTTTTGTTAAAGACACATAACGGCAATAAAAGGTCTCCGTGTGTCTTCTCTCCACCCTTGGTACCCATCTCCGGACTCTGTTCACACTTTTACATCTAAGGTTCGCCTGTAGGAAGGTGCAGGCATTCTTCCCACATGTAGATGGCACTGTGCACAGGGGATGGCACAGAGGAGTCTAAAAAGGGAATTGTCCCCTTGTGGACTCCGTTAGTCCTCTCTGGGAAGGCAGGTATCTGATTGAGTATCCTATTCCCTTCAAGAGTTTGGGAAGACATCTTAACAGGGAAGCCTTTAAATAGAGGATCCCATGTCAATTAGGTGCGCTTTTGAGTGAGTGACAGGTAAGAGAAAGAAACCCGCAAGTTAGGGAAAGTGCACAGTGTATGAAAAGGTTGCTGTAGAACCTTCTGAGGACCTCCATCAGTTAGCTAGTGAAGCCTGCTTGAACAGCATACTTCCACCCTTCCAGCAGAAGTTGTCCTTCGGTAAAGTTACAGTGTAATACAGTACTAAGAGCCGAGCTAAACTGTTCTGTCCTACAATGTGCCAAACATTTATTTATTGTAATTGTTTCAATTCCAAGGAATTACTAAAAAGTTACTTTGAGTATTGTAAGTGTGTGCATAATCCCTCCGAGGAGGGTACCTGCTACAGACCCCTCTTAAACGCCCTGCACTCTCCACCTGCTGTGACTGTCTAGACAACTCTCCCTCCAGCTCCAAGTGCCTGAAAACATTTAGCAATTCATAACAGTCTAAAGCTTGGTACACACTATGAGTTTTTTTTTCCGTTCAACCCAGCAGGTTGAAAAACCTCTCAGCTCCGTACGGAGCCACTGTACTAACTATGAGAAGTTAGTGCAGTGATCTCCCGTCCCCCCACTGAGCTGGATATACCCATTACCCAAGTTGTTTGATTGATCAGCTTGGGTACAACCAGCCTGTTGGATTTTACATAGATTATTACTAGCAGCTTTTATAGCCGCTAGCAATGATCACTGTGTTCTCCCAGCAGGGACAGCTCCCTCGCTCCCTCTATGGCCGGCTTTACTTTTAATAGCAGACATGTAAAATAGATTAAAGGACTGTATAACAGTTTTTTTTTATATGGGCTTATTAAAGGGCTATAATAGGCTTTATAAAGTATAAATAGTATTTCATTGGGGAAACAGGTAAAGCAAATGCTTTACCTAGGTGTATAGCACTCACATGCTCTTTTTACATGGGTGGCCAGGTTTTGTATTATGGTGTGTCAATTTTAACAAAACATGCCAGTCAAGCTCTACCATGGAGGTGAATGGGTCTGCACCGCAACGGAGAGCCAAAATTTGGCTTTCAGTGGCATGGCAAAGTGATCTATGGTTCAAAATCATGCTTGTCTCTCGAATGTGCCTATATCTACACTTGCATAAAAAATATGCTAGAACACTTGGGCCTGTTACAAGTAATGATATGCCCCCCTACTCACCTGTCAGATTTTGCCTAAATACTGGGACAGAACTGTGGGTCCAGGATATGTCTCACCATTGGGTTGCCATTGAGTCAAGCTGCTCACCACAGAATTCAATAAACAGCCACCCAGCTAAGCTGTCCAATGGTAATTTTTTCTCCAACTGACAACTGATGCTGGGGCATCTTTTTTCCCCATTAACTTCTAATGCTGGAGCATTTTTCCTTTCATTCATGCTAGGGTGATATCCCTCCTACCTAGAGCATTTTTTCTCCCACTGACCACAGGCTTAGGTCCTTTTTCTGACCATCAATGGCCGAGGTGTCCAAGGATTCTTGCATTTGCAAAGCTTCCTGCTGCCAACCCTGCAATATTGTTCCTCCTAGGCAACTTTACCTCCCATTAATTCTAGGACTTGCCCCCGCACCTCATGCTGGGGCATTTCCCCCCCCCCCTCAGTAACACTGGGACATTTTTACTCCCAATGACGTCAGAGCAATTTTTCCTCTCACCGATGCTGGGGCTTTTTTAACTGTTCAAGGGAGTTGTAAAGGCAAAAGGTTTTTTTATCTTAATGCATTCTATGTGTGTAGCAGCCTCCCCAGCACCCCCTAATACTTACCTGAGCCTCATTTCTGTCCAGAGATGTCCACAAGTCCCTAAGCTGTCCGAGACTCTCCCTTCTGATCGGTTGAGACACAGCAGCGGTGCCATTGGCTCCCACGGCTGTCAATCAAACTCAGTTAGCCAATCAGGAGAGAGAGGGGGTGGGGCTGAATGGCAACTCCGTGTCTGAATGGACACAGGGAGCTGCGACTCAGCTCGGGTGCCCCCATAGCAAGCTGCTTGCTGTGGGGGCAGGAGGGAGGGGCCAGGAGCAGCGAAGAGGGACCTGAAAAGAGAAGGATCCAGGCTGCTCTGTGCAAAACCACTGCAACAGGGCAGGTAAGTATAACATGTTTGTTTTTTTTTGTTTTTTTTAAACAAGACTTTACTTATACAATTTACAATCACTTTAAGTTTCTCTCGTTAAGTTATGCCCAATATTCTGTGCCATGCAGCCACACCCACTTTCACATGCTATATGTGCTGCATGCCATTTGCACGTCAAGCTGTGCCTCTTTTTCAAGTTCCCACCAGCCACGATCCGCCTGCATTACATAGAGGATCACTGGGAGTGACTTATGACATCACTAGGTTAAAATAATTTATGTAACCAAAATGGAAAGGTTTTATTTAGTATGTTGATGAGGGTAGGGAGAAAGAAATGGGGAAGACAAAATATAAGCAGATTAGAGCTGAGCTTTAAAAAAATTTTCCCATTGCTCCAATGCATTTAATTTAAATGACATAATTCTTCCAAACTCTTTTGGCTTTTCACTAGATGAAAACACTTAATTTTACTCATCCTAATGAATCACTCCAGTAATGAGTCCTCTGCACCTGTCTTTCCATCTTCAAATACCAAACACGCTTGGATTTTTAATGCCTGTTGGGGGAGGCAAAAACAGGAACTTTAATGTGCTCACCTGAAATGGCAAGAGATAAAAGGAGCCAGAGGGTAGTTAAATCCACCAGCCTGTACCCATAACTGAAATTTTAATTCAGGGCGGATTGACCCTTTAAATGAATATGAGACACTAATATATTAATATATATATTAATAAACTGCAAAGCCGCACTGGCATGTAGCTGGTTAATTCTACATAAAGGCTTGAAATGACAGAATTATATCAAACACCAATTTTGTAAAAAAAAAAATCTATCCCACAAGGAAGATTAAACATTAGTTGATTACCGACAAGTAATTAACAATGACAATGAAACACAGAAACTAAATTAATAATAATTATATCATCAACATGGTGCTGATCTTGTAGTGAATCCCAGGGAAGAGGAGAGGTTAATTACTCAATCTGAGCTGAACAACGCCAAGTTGAGCGTGACCATGCTTCTGGGTGGTGGTAACTGGCCGACAGATAATTAATTAACCTCAAAATTGCACTGCAGCTACATGGCAATATTGAACTAGGTGGAATGCTTTCAAATCTCACAGTTTTTCTTTCTGCCATGAGCTTCTTTTTTTTTTTAGTTCTACAAGAACAGGGAAATTCTGCTTCTGTTTTTTACAACTAAATTTAAAATAAAGGTTGAACTGGTGTACATAATAACACTGATGTATGAATAAGTGCTTTAAGATTTTATTTAAAAAATAATTAAAGCAGAATGTCACCCAAAAGGGGAAGTTTTGCTTTTCTCTCCCCTTCTCTTCAACTTTTGGCACAATCATTTTTTTGATGGGCGGAGTGGGTACTTGGTTTTGACAGGTACCCACTCCCACTTCAACTCTGATCACATCGGCAATCTGAGTGGAAATTCACGCCCCCTCCCTCCCTGACTGAAGTCTCTTGGGACATGCCTCAAAGACCCAAAGACCGGTGAGGACGGCACTGGATCCTTGGACAGGTAAGTGTGCTTGTAATAAAAGTAAGCAGCTAGAGTATTTCTAGCTGCTGACTTTAAATTTTTTGTTGTTAAGGTGAAGATCCTCTTTAACGTCAAGTAAAAATTAGCAAGGTTTCCTAACACACAGCTTTTTAGTTGTATCAAACCAAAATATTGTCAGATTCCTTAAAGTGGTTCTAAAGGCAGAAGGTTTTTCATCTTAAAGGTTCTATGCAATATGATAAAAAAACCTTTTGTCTGCAGCAGCACCCCTCAGCCCCCCTAATACTTACCTGAGCCCCATGTCAATCCAGCAATGTGCACGAATGCTTCGGCCATCCAAAACTCTCCCTCCTGGTTGGCTGAGACACAGCAGCAGGCGCCATTGGCTCCCACTGTTGTCCATCAAAGTCAGTGAGCCAATGAGGAGAGAGAGGGGGCGGGGACGAGGCGTGGCTCCATGTCTGAATGGACACACAGTGCAGTGGCTCGGCTCAAGTGCCTCCATAGCAAGCTGCTTGCTCTGGGGGCACTGGGCAGGAGGGAGGGGCAAGGAGCGCCGGCGAGGGAGCCGAGAAGAGGAGGATCGGCACTGCTCTGTGCAAAACCACTGAACAGAGCTGGTAAGTATAACATGTTTGTTATTTTTAAACAAAACAAAAAAACAAGACTTTAATATCATTCCTTGGCAGAGGTGAGGCTTTAATGCTGGCCAAACTTGGATCGAAAAATTCCGCTGGTTGAGCAGGGACAGCTGATTTTGATCTATGTATGGGCACTGTGATTGTACAGAAGTTAATCCACCAATTGATTTCTGTACAACTTCCCTGTCAGATTTTTCCCCGCTCGATCCAAGCTGCAGCCAGTAGATTGTTAGTTCACCTTTTCATTTTTTCTGAAACGGTGAACTTACACTTCAAGTACAGGGGTTCTAAGCTTTGAATTAGGGCAAACGTCAAGAAGGGCCCCCCCCCAAACAGAAACTTACTAGAAGGGACTACCCAGTGGTTGGACAGACTCTATGCATAGTAGTTAGGCTTCAAACGGTATTAAAGGTTCAACTTTAAAAAAAACAAAATAACAAACATCTTATACTTACCTGCTCTGTGCAATGGTTTTGCACAATGCAGCCCCAATTCTCCTCTTCTCAGGTCCCCCTCTGGCGCTCTTGGCTCCTCCTGCTTGACCAGTGCCCCCAATAGCAAGCCGCTTGCTATGGGTGCATTGGTGCGTGCTCGCTTCCGAGCCCTGCACTATGCGTCCATAAGACACATAGAGACACATAGAGCGTGGCTGGGCACCGCCCCCACTCTCCCCTCATTGGCTTACTGGCTGTGATTGACAGCAGTGGGAGTCAATGGCTCCTGCTGCCGTCTCATCCAATGAAGAGAGGGAGTCCCAGGACAGCCGAGACTCTTGTGCGCATCACTGGATCGAGGAGGGGCTTAGGTGAGGATTCGGGGGGGGGGGGCAGCACAAAGAAGGACTTTTTACCTTTATGCATAAAAGCCTTTACAACCACTTTCACTATTATTTCACTGTCACTTGCATTACCTAACATTGTATTTACCTCTGTTATTGCTGATATTGCTATGTTAAAGTCAATCCCTTTTGCTCGCCCAGCGTATTCTGGCAGGGTCATTACACAGAACAGACGGTTTCCACCTTTCCGCACTTGTAATTGTTTCAGTATTTGATATGTGCATAATCCTGCCTTTGCTGAAACTGTTTACTCAGCACTTCCCTTACAGAGCTCATTCTTGCTTAAGCAAAGCTCATTTTATCAATTCTGTGGTGTTGGTGATTTGTCGGATACCAGTTATGAGTAGGTCACCACTGAGAAGGGAAGAAGACCCGACCATTCCATTAGCTCCTTGGGGGATTATTGTTACAGTTATACTGCATTATTTTGACTTTTATTTCACCTAACTGGATACTTTCAAGCCTCTGTTAGCCCAAGATGGCAGCACAAATGGACCAATATGTATTAGTGAATACTCTCTCACATAAGTATTCTGCCCTCTGTAACTCAAAGATACTGGGCTCCATTCACAAAGCAATATCTACCACTTTAGTAAATGCAGTAATATACCGCATAACGTTTTTCAAAAAAATGTTTGGTAGTCACGAAAAAACGCTTCTAAAATACCGCATGTGGTATTTTTCCGAAATATGCAGTATTTATCTCATGAAATCATACTATATTTTATCTTATGTGATATCCAGTGGAATGGGGACAGTGGAGAAGAATTAGAACCACTGTCCGTTTTTATTGCTAATAAAGCGGTAAAATGGTTTAGTGAGCTAAAACTAAGCGCTAAGAGAGTGTGAAATGCGTCAGAGGGTGATGCTGTTCCCCTCTATTTGTGTTTTTAGAAATGATGAAATAAAGGTGATTTTACTGGACAAGCGGCCAACCAGATTTTTTTTTTTTTTTTGCTCATTAAAATGGTTTAAACCGTAGAAATATGCCAACTCACTGTGTATTAATACAAAAGAAAAATGTTGACTAGAAAACCAGTCAAAGGGAAGCTGCTTTCACAGGAAACACAGTGGGGTTGATTTACTAAAACTGGAGCATGCAAAATCTGGTGCAGCTCTGCATAGAAGCCAATCAGCTTCTAACTTCAGCTTGTTCAATTAAGCTTTGAGAAAAAAAACTGGAAGCTGATTAGTTTCTATGCAGAGCTGTACCAGATTTTGCACTCTCAAGTCTTAGTAAATAAACCCCATGGTGTATCAAAAACTACTAAGTTAAATTAAGTAAATATATTCTTTATAAATGTCATGCTCTAAAACGCGTCACGATCATGTCTGGTGACGTCATCACACCCGACGCTGCGCCTCGTCAGCCCTCATTCCCAGTCTTTCCTCACCATCCAGCCGGCTAAGGATCCTACAGAGTGGCGTCGGAACAACTGCAGCACGAGCGATTGACTCCCCACACATGGGACTTGGACTATTGATGTGCCTTAGTACACATCACACAATGTGAGTGTATTTAAACGTTTTTATTCAATAAATTAGTTAACAGTCTACACTCAGAGGTGCCTCTTTATCTTCTAATTACTTTATTCCCTTTGTACTTTTGACTTTAAAGTAGAACTGTAGGCAAAACTTTTTTTTTTTCATTTTGGATAGCGTAAGGGAGGGTTATAACCCCTGTAAGGTCTATGTTTGCCATCTTTGTCCCATTGAGGAGATCTACTTTCACTTCCTGTCCTATAGCTAAAGTAGGAAGTTAGAGAAAATCCCTGCAAATTAAGAGGATCCCTTGGGGACCCCCAGGTCACCAGAACTAGTGTCCCCATAGGAAGATTTTCCCTCTATTACTTTTCTGGGGACAACCCAAAATTTGTGATTTTCTTTTACTTTCTCTTTCAATGATAATGGTAAACAGGACAAATAGAGAGGGACACTGACAGCAATAGAAATTGGCAGGTGTTCTAATCCATCCCCCCTCTATCTAAAACTAAACACGTTTTGCCTTTAGTTATACTTTAATCTTCTATGATTTTGAACTATTATTGCCAAATATGTTTGACTGTACTGCCAACTACTTGGAATTATGTAACTCATTTATTTGTAATCCATTTTGAAAAACTTTACTTTAGCGAAAGTTCACCGAAGCCACTATAATGCCTCCTTGTTGACTGAACACTTAAGTGAGTAAAATATGTCATGAAGGAAACCCCACAATGCACTGCTAAGGCGCAATCAAGAATGTGTACATCAAACTTTATTCTTTTAGTGTATATCTGATCAACCACGTGGCTGGTGGTGGTTAATGAAAGTGGTTGCCCTCCTGGTGGTGTGAGTATACCTCCCCCTCAGTTTGCCATGCACCATGTGGCCCGAGCTCCCGTGTCCCATGGGCTTCAGATGTTCAATTAGATCATGGATCTCTAATCTTCAACCACACCTATTTTCAAGGCCTTGCGCAGTAGTGAGCTCTAGGCATCCTGGAAGTTTCAAGGATCAGGGGATGGAGGGTACATGGTCTAAGGCTGGCCATACACTATTCAATTTTCCTGTTCAACTTTCCTTTAGATTTACCAAAACCATATAATATGAGGTGAAACCTAAACACTTTCAATTTGGATGCAATCAGGCAGGCCCTTGTACTACATAGTTGAAGGTAAATCTAAAGAAAATTGAACAGGAAAATTGTATGGTGTATGGCCAGCTTAAGACCAATCATTGTACACAAAAAAGGGAGAGAGAGCAGCATTTACAGGCTGAAGCAGGTTTCCAGAATGAAACAGATCTTTCATTCAATTAAGGTGTGCAAGTTTATTGTAAGGCCCCAGTTACATGACAAGCCAACAAAAAGCAGCTAAGGGGTGCTTGCAACTTAGCCATTTGGAAATCCAACACAGTAGTTACTTGCCTTATCTACAGCATTATGTCCCTTGGTGTATTAAAAGCTAAATACACAGATGAAATATATGTATACAGTGAGGGAAAAAAGTATTTATCCCCTGCTGATTTTGTACGTTTGCCCACTGACAAAGAAATGATCAGTCTATAATTTTAATAGTAGGTAATTTTTACAGCAAGAGACAGAATAGCAGCAAAAATATCCAGAAAAACACATTTCAAAAAAGTTATAAATTGATTTGCATTTTAATGAGTGAAACAATTATTTGATCCTCTATCAGGCAGCAAGATTTCTGGCTCTTCTTTACAGTTAACGAGCTGAGATTAGGAGCACTCTCTTACAGGGAGTGCTCCTAATCTCAGCTTGTTACCTGTATAAAAGACACCTGTCCACAGAAGCAATCAAACAGATTCCAATCTCTCCACCATGGCCAAGACCAAAGATCTGTCCAAGGATGTCAGGGACAAGATTGTAGACCTACACAAGGCTGGAAGGGGCTACACTACCATGGCCAAGCAGCTTGGTGAGAGGGTGACAACAGTTGGTGCTATTATTCGCAAATGGAAGAAACACAAAATAACTGTCAATCTCCCTCGATCTGGGGCTCCATGCAAGATCTCACCTCGTGGAGTTTCAATGATCATGAGAGCGGTGAGGAATCAGCCCAGAACTACGCGGGAGAATCTTGTCAATGATCTCTAGGCAGCTGGGGCCATAGTCACCAAGAAAACAATTGGTAACACATTACGCCGTAAAGGAATGAAATCCTGCAGCGCCCGCAAGGTCACTCTGCTCAAGAAAGCACATGTACAGGCCCATCTGAAGTTTTCTAATGAACATCTGAATGATTCAGAGGAGAACTGGGTGAAAGTGTTGTGGTCAGATGAGACCAAAATCAAGCTCTTTGGCATCAACTGGCCCTATTCGGAGGAGGAGAAATGCTGCCTATGACCCCAAGAACACCATGCGCACCGTCAAACATGGAAGTGGAAACATTATGCTTTGGGGGTGTTTTTCTGCTAAGGGGACTGGACAACTTCATTGCATCAAAGAGACAATGGACTGGGCCATGTACCATCAAATCTTGCATGAGAACCTCCTTCCCTCAGCCACGGCATTGAAAATGGGTCGTGGATGGGTATTCCAGCATGACAATGACCCAAAACACACGACCAAGGCAACAAAGGAGTGGCTCAAGAAGAAGCACATTAAGGTCCTGGAGTGGTCTAGTCAGTCTCAAGACCTTAATCCCATAGAAAATATGTGGATGGAGCTGAAGGTTCGAGCCATTAGCCTCAAAACCTTTATGACTTGGAGAGGATCTGCAAAGAAGAGTGGGACAAAATCCCTCCTGAAATGTGTACAAACCTGGTGGCCAACTACAAGAAATTTCTGACCTCTGTGATTGCCAACAAGGGTTTTGTCACCAAGTACTAAGTCATGTTTTGCGAAGGGGTCAAATTCTTATTTCACTCATTAAAATGCAAATCAATTTACAACTTTTTTGAAATGCATTTTTCAAGGTATATTTTTGTTGTTACGCTGTCTCTCACTGTTAAAATAAACCTACCATTAAAATTATAGACTGATCATTTCTTTGTCAATGGGCAAACGTGCAAAATCAGCAGGGGATAAAATAAAATTTTCCCTCACTGTAGCTTGTGATTGGACCTTGAAACAGATCTCTGTCACTCTGCTCTCTTCTCCTATCATCATATCCATATGAGCACGGCAGCTGCTTCTTTCTATGTGCTGATTTCTCCTCCCCCAGTGTGAACTCTGCTGTTAAGGGACTGCAAAAGACTGATATCAAGTCAAAGTTACCCTGTTTCCCCGAAAATAGGACCTAGCGTGGTTGTCGGTGATGGCTGCAATATAAGCCCTACCCCCCAAATAAGCCCTACCCTGTTTCCCCGAAAATAAGCCCTACCCTGAAAATAAGACCTACAAGGACTTTAACTAGGGCTTATTTGGGGGGTAGGGCTTATATTGCAGCCATCACCGACAATCACGCTAGGTCTTATTTTCGGGGAAACAGGGTATGTACTTACACTGCTCGCATTTAAAAATCTATTTAATGATGTATCAATGAATACGGGGCTGAAATAACTGGTATCTTTGGTATGGCTTAAGTTCAGTTTTAACAAGGCAGTCCGCTGTATGAAACGGTCCAATCTATCCAGAAACAAAAAGAAATTGGAGAGTGGTAGTTAGCAATGTTTCTAAATTATTACTAAATTATAACAGACATAAAAAATTGGTTGGGGTTCCCATAAAATGTACAGCATTAGATTTAAATCTGTTTTAGGATTCTACTGCACCAATTCAGACCGCTGTAAAATAAATCTCAGTTTTCCTTTCCACTACCTTCAGTGACAATAACGCAGAATATTGCAGGGTTCACAATATGATATTTTTAAAGTTTACTGGAGTCAAGTAACTTTTCTTCTGATAGAAATGTCAAGCCTTCTGGTGTGCCATACTGCTGTCAAATACATAGGTCAACGTTGTTTTTTCCAACCATCCTTAAGCTGTCTTGCAATATACCACAGTAAAGCCTCGTACACACGATTGGATTTTCCTCAGACAAAGCCTCAGACTTTTGTACGAAGGGCGTGGGCCAGGAACTTGTCTTGCATACAAACGGCACACAATTGTCGGCCGACAAACACGAACATAGTGACGTATTAGACGAACTATGAGACTACAAAGAGGAAGTTCAATTGTCAGGCGCCACCCTTTGGGCTCCTTCTGCTAATTTCATGTTAGTAGAAGTCTGGTGAGTGTTGATTCGCGCTTTTTATTTCGCGCTTTTCATTTCACGCTTTTCAGTTTGTTTCTGAATGGCCATTCGTCAACCAGCCATGTTGCAGAATCGGAGGAGATAACGTGTTATTTTAATATTGGCCTTGGAGTTATTGCTTTGACCCAAGTCCAGTCCAGGAACAGGAGGAGGAGGATTTCTTGGACCAAAAATTGGTTGCTTTATTAATCGTGACCGATTATGTCATATGCCTTTGCTGCGGGAGCTCCAGGAGAATAATCCGGATGATTTTCGGAATCATCTCCGGATGACGGACCCCTGCTTTCACCAACTCTTGGCATTGTTGACCCCCTATATTAAGAAGCAGGACACATGCATTTTTGGTTGAATAATAATGATTTGATTTAGTACATTTTCTATATTTTTGGATGCATAAAATGCACTTTTTGGTTAAGTTCTATTGGCAGATAGCATCTCTAATTTTATTTGTTTTCTTTTTTTAATGCACAATAAAAAAATTGTGGAGAATAATACTTGGCTGTGTGTTTTACTTCAAATAACAGTTTGGGAGTAGGCAAGTTACATTAAAAAAAATACAATGTAAAATTGACAAGGGACACCAACATAGTTGCATCTTTGATCTTAAAAACTACGGGATAATGGTGTTGTGGTAACTTGCCCCCCCAAAAAAAAAAAAAAAAAAAA
This sequence comes from Lithobates septentrionalis, assembly GCA_037952835.1. Lineage (NCBI taxonomy): Eukaryota > Metazoa > Chordata > Amphibia > Anura > Ranidae > Lithobates > Lithobates septentrionalis. Next base: position 1,699,900 of record JBBDGP010001520.1, read on the forward strand.
AAAAAAAAAAAACAAGCATAATAATACTATTCTTGATATCACTAGAAAAAAAAGCCTTTGAAAATTTGTTTGCCATAACTCCATCAGTATCACCAGCAAAGCAGCTTCATTATTATCCCATTAAAGAAGAAGAGAATGTGCGCTGCATTTGGAGATTTCATAATTTGCCACGTCACAAATGTTAATTCTCCATTACGAGCGCTAGTTTACAAGATGGACCGCTTCTGGCTCGTCCTTGCTTCCGAGCATGCGTGTTCGTACTTTAGAATTTTGTCCGATGGACTTGTGTACACACGCTCTGAAAATCCGACAACAGACATTTGTCCACGGAAAATTTATAAACCTGCCATCCAACACTTGTCCGTGGAAAGTTGGCCAACAATTGTCTGATGGAGCGTACAAACGGTCGGATTTTCCGCCAACAGCCTGTCATCACACAATTCCCGTCAGAAAATCCTATCGCGTGTACGAGTCTTTAGTCTTTAACACACAGTGGTGGATTAAACTGACGGGAGCATAACACAACCAGACCCATGGGTTCTACAAACACAAGGATCGTCCGTGTGGTAACCCAACAAAAATAATTACCAATAATATATGTAATATTCATTATTATGATGAAACAAACATATATATATAATTTTGGGGGGACAGACATGGTTTAAGGAATTATATATTTTTATATAAAAAAAAACACTGTTTGAAATCTGTATTAAATTGGATTAGTCAGCACCTTAGTCTGTCTACTGAGTAGTTTGACTATAGAGAGGGTGTCATTGCCTTAAAGTGGTTGGGTAAACGTGTAAAAAAAGATCTGCTTCATTATCTTATCAATGCACACTCACTGGCCACTTTATTAGGTACACCTTGCTAGTACTGGGTTGGACCACCTTTTGCCTTCAGAACTACCTTAATTCTTTGCGGCATAGATTCAACAAGGTGTTGGAAACATCCCCCAGAGATTTTGGTTCATAGTGACATAATAACATCACACAGTTGCTTCAGATTTGTCGGCTGCACATTCATTATGCAAATGTCCCGCTCCACCACATCCCAAAGATGTTCTATCAGATTGAGATCTGGTGACTGTGGAGGCCATTGGAGTACAGGGACCTCATTGTCATGTTGAAGAAACCAGTGGTGAGATGATTTGATCTTTGTGACATGGTGCATTATCCTGCTGGAAGGAGCCATCAGAAGATGGGTACACTGTAGTCATAAAGGGATGGACATGGTCAGCAACAATACTCAGGTAGGCCGTGGCCTTTTTAACGATGCTCAATTGGTACTAAGGGGCCCAAAGTGTGCCAAGATATCCCCCATACCATTAAACCACCAGCCTGAATTGTTGATATAAAGCAGGATAGATTCATGCTTTTTAAGGTTGTTTTTGCCAAATGCTGACCCTACCATCTGAATGCCACAGCTGAAATCGAGACTCATTAGACCAAGCAACATATTTCCAATCTTTTATTGTCCCGTTTTGGTGAGCCTGTGCAAATTGTGGCCTCAGTTTCCTGCTCTTAGCTAACAGGAGTGGCACCCGGTGTGGTCTTCTGCTGCTGTAGTCCATCTGCTTCACGATTTAATGTGTTGTGCGTTCAGAGATGGTATTCTGCATACCTTGGTTGTAACGAGTGGTTATTTAAATTACTGTTGCCTTTCTATCATATCGAACCAGTCTGCCCATTCTCCTCTGATCTCTGACATCAACAAGGCATTTTCCTCCACACAACTGCCGCTCACTGGATATTTTCTCTTTTTCAGACCATTCTTTTCAAACCCTAAAGATGGTTGTGCGTGAAAATCCCAGTAGATCAGAAATTTTTAAATATTCAGACCAGCCTGTCTGGCACCAACAACCATGCCACGTTCAAAGTCACGTCAATCCCCTTTCTTCCCCATTCACATAGCATAACCTATTTATTTTTTAAATGGCTGCTTACCTTTTTAAAAGCTCTTTTCTGGAACTTCCACCAAGGAAAATCACGTTCTTACACCAGACCAGAAAAATGAACATGGTGCCACATCCCAACTCCATAATAGACAATAAACAATGGTTAAAAATACCAGGACTTTAAAGCACCACTATAATACTAAAAAACATATAGTAAAAATTTGCATTGCTTTTATTAACATCAAAATATAAAAAGATCACCCAATAGGCTACATAAATCCCAAAAGGAATGTGCATATAAGATAAACCACTTGCCGACCGACTCACGCACAAATACGTTGGCAAAGTGGTTTGTTCCTGCAAATTGACGTAACAGTACGCCGGCTTCTTTAAGAGCCATAGCAGACGCGCGCACGCCCGCTGCACCGCGGGGGACCCGATGCACGTAGCTGCTGGCCACGTTCGCCTCCGACCATCCGCGTTTACGGGCACGAGAGCCAGAACAGGGATTTGTGTCTCCTGTTCCAGTCAGTCCCCTCCCCCTACAGTTAGAAACACTCATGAGGGAACACAGTTAATCCCTTGATCGCCCCCTAGTGTTAACCCCTTCCCTGCCAGTGACATTTAAACAGCAATCAGTGCATTTTTATAGCTCTGATCGCTGTATAAATGTCACTGGTCCCAAAAAAGTGTCAAAAGTGTCCGATCTGTCCGTCGCAATGTCGCAGTCCCGCTAAAAACTGCAGACCACCGCCATTACTAGTAAAAAAAAACAATAATAATAAAAATGCCATAAAAATGTCATAAATCTATCCCCTATTTTGTAGACGCTATAACTTTTGCACAAACCAATCAATATATGCTTATTGCGATTTTTTTTACCATAAATATGTAGAAGAATACATATCGAATTAAACTGATGAAGTAATTCTTTTTTTTTGTTTTTTTGGTATATTTATTATAGCAAAAAGTTAAAAATATTTTTCTTTTCAAAACTGTCGCTCTTTTTTTGTTTATAGCGCAAAAAATAAAAACGGCAGAGGTTATCGAATACCACCAAAAGAAAGCTCTATTTGTGGGAAAAAATGGACATCAATTTTGCTTAGGTACAGCGTCACACGACCGCGCATTTGTCAGTTAAAGCGACGGAGTGCCGTATCACAAAAAATGGCCTGGTTATTTAGGAGAAAAATCTTCCGGTCCTTAAGTGGTTAAAAGCACATAAAGTGGGTATGGTCCATCACTTAAATATTTTCTTTGGTACCTCAATTCGCAAAACGTGATCCCAACACAGAGACCAGAGTTTCACCAAGATGCCCCATGTTAACCATCAGGATCTGGATCTCCTGATTCTGGGTCACCTGATCGCTGGGATAGCCTCTGATTGGCTACCACAGCGATTAGTCACTGTGAAGCCGTGCCTGTGTTTTTTCTTTCTTTGAATGAAGACATAGATACATTTGGGGTTATTTACGAAAGGCAACTCCACTTTGCACTGAAAGTTCACTTGGAAGTGCAGTCGCTCTAAATCTGAGGGGTAGATCTGAAATGAGTGGAAGCTCTGCTGATTTTATCATCCAATCACGTGCAAGCTAAAATGCTGTTTTTTATTTTCCTTGCATGTCTTCCTCGGATCTACAGCGACTTTACTTCCAAGTGCACTTCCAGTGCAAAGTGGATTTTCCTTTAGTAAATAACCCCCATTGTGTCTTTGTCTTTCCATGAAGAAAGAAAAAAATAAGTGTAAAAAATTGAAAATAAATAAAAGAAAAAATAAAGAAAAATACCCAGATCAAGGTTTGATCTAGGTCAGTGCCAGGGTTAGTGTTTGGGTCAAGATCAGGGTCAAAGGTCAGGGTCAGTATATTTTGAGCAGGATTTTTTTTTTTAATTTAGCATCAGTGTCAGTTAGTCAGTGTGTTTTAGGTAGGACAAAAAAAAAAGAAGCAAAATGTGCACTATTGCTTCTGGGCTGTACTGCAGTTACAAACAACAAATAACATACACATGTTGTATCGATGCGATCATCAGGAGCAGGAGAATTTATTTTGGGTTGTTCTTTGGTGGTAGGTTACAGTAGTAACAAGAAATATACAGTTAAATTTCCTTTTTTTTGGGCCAGTTTTCCTTTGATAATAAAAAAATAATAAAAAAAACCCAGGCGATATCCATAACTATTTACTACCAATTGAAAGCCCAATTTGTGCTGAAAAAAACGTGGTATAACCCACCTGGATCCACAAAGTAGTTGTGATGATATGTACGGTTTTACTAACACATGTCAAAGTTGCAAAATTGTGCTTAGGCAGATTTGTGTGTAAGTGTATGTTGACCTACATAACTTAAAACCCTAGCTATACTATAAACCCTCCTCTTCCCACCATTTGCTTATTGATCTCAGGGGACATCCCCAAGAAAATGCTTTGTTTTGATCCTCCTCTCCAACGCTGAACTGTGAGCCCCATAGAACTATAAAGGGCTGTCCTGAGCCAGATTTGTGCATACAGCAATAAGGGCCGTCTTTAATACTAATTGGACCCTGGGCAAACGTTTTCTTGCCCCCCCCCCCCCCCCCCCATACAGTTTCGCTCTCCACCTGCTCTGAGACATACAATAAAAAGCAGCTAGACTTAAAATCAGTTTACTGAATCAGATCAGGAAGCGATTGCGACTGGTTGCTAGAGGTTACATCACACATTACGGCTCACTGATTAGTTGCTAGATGTTACAGCACATGATTTCTGTTTGTTGATTGGTTGCTAGAGATTACTGTGCAGTAATACTGCTTACTGATTGGTTGCTAGAGGTTACAGCACATTGTTTTCTCACTGCAGGGGGCATGATATACATATGAATGCCGTCTTTATTTACATATCTATGCCGCCGGATGCAGCTATTTACATATGAATGTTGCTGCTATTTACATATGAATGCCAGTTATTTACATGTAAACACAGGGTCTGCAGGTGAGTCATTTGTACACAACAATAGGGCAGAGCTGGGCAGCATTAGTAGCAGCACTTCACACTGAGATATCAGGACACAGCAAGGGACTAAAACTTCAAGGGACAAGGGAATTTAAACTGGGATAGTTGGCAAGTATGAGGAAGCTGCTTTGGGCCCCACAACAATGACAGGGCCCAGGGCAGCTGCCCCTTTTGCCCTGCTTTAAAGACGGCCCTGACAGCAATGATATGCAGCCATTAAGGGGTTAATATTTGTAATGTAAAAATATTTTCTCTTTAACTTCAAGACAAAAAATAAAAAATCAGCGAATGCTACAGCAGATAATTAAAACTCGGATGCCATAGATGACCATTAGATTCTTCCCTTTTATAATGAATTGAAAGCCTAATAGGAAAACCCATAATACCAGCCTCCTTAACATTAACAATTACCATGATTAACAATGATACTCACAACTCATTTTTCATTAAAGACTATGGGAAGAGATAAGCTTGTTTATATAGTCTAGCTTTTGAACCAATGAGCCATTTATCACCAAGAAAGCAATAAAAGGACAGTACAGCACCCGGCAATTAAAACTTGCAAAGTGACCTTGTGACAATGAATGTCCCACCTTCTTTAGAAGAAACAGTTAAGTAATTGTTGTGGAATCAATTGGAAATGGATAGATAATTTGTGGGTTTGTCAAACCATATATCTCTGCCCAGGGCAAATGTCATACATTTACATAGGCTCATAAACCTTAAAAAGACAGCTGTTTTGTATTTCACTTAAAATTAAAAGGAAACTAGGGCATGATTTCAGCAATCACACTTTTTGAGTTATTACTGTAATATTTATCTCAAGTAAATTCTGATGTAACTTTCATATTTTGATCATTTCATTTCTTGTACAAGTTTGTAAGTCATCCCTCTAATGCTGGACCTGTAAATAAAGAATTTTAATTAACAACCTTTGAATTTTTTGGCTGCTAAAAAACCCCATGAGGGAATCTTTCCATTACACATAATGCTGGTCTTGTGTATCAGTTATTGTGATCAGCATTACTTCTTAACATATATACAAAGGATTCGCCCTGGGACTTTACATGAGGTGAGTATGGTTAGCCAAAAAACATATCATGAGTATATAAAAGTAGATTTATTGCAAATTGTTGTGCATGTGCAACACAACAGCAGTAGATGCAGGCCGATGAGGTATAAAAACAGTATGAAAAGAGAACAGTACACATACATTAATAAATAAATCGTATATAAAATCAGTATACAGGTATCAGGATTATATGCAGGCATCAGTAGTACCCGACGCGTTTCGCGAGACCACGCTCGCTCTTCAGGGGTAGATGCTTTAATATATCTGCAATACAAAGTAGTAAACTAAATAAATGTATGTTGCACAAAATTTGCAGAGAGGTGAATGATCATAGGGGTCTGAGTGTGGGACCCCATACTCACCAATGGGCTGGGCCAGGTCAACAATTACTAACTCCACAGGTGGCGGCAACAACAAACATCCAGCACGGGAGCTGAGAGGGCGGAGCAACCGGCAACCCCAATGGGGGAACAAGCGGAGAACCGACAAGCCTTTGATAGGTGCAAGTCTCACATTGTCCATGATGAATGACTGCTGAAAAGTATTCAAAAAAGTATATGTGTGTGTCAAAAGGACCCTGCATTACTACTTAAAGTCCATCTCTACTATTATTTTATTATTATTATTATACAGGATTTATATAGCGCCAACAGTTTGTGCAGCACTTTACAACATGAGGGCAGACAGTACAGTTACAATACAAGTCAATACAAAAGGAATCACAGGGCCCTGCCCGTTAGAGCTTACAATCTAAAAGGTAGGGTCAGGTGATACCGTGGAGGAAGAGCTGATGGATAAAATAAAAGTACAGTTGCTAGGTGGATGTTCCACCCCCAGCACAAAAAAGAAAACCTTTTCAAAGAGGTACTCACCTTCTCTATGCTCCATATGATCCAAGTCTACTTCCAGGTTGAATGTCCCTGGGTGTCCTTGCTGTAAGGGGAATTCTGCAGTGAAAGGTTCTGCATTATCACATGGAGGTGTTCTCTGCAGTATTCAGGAGCCACCGATCACCAGAAAAGGATCCATGGCGTCATGCGGCCAGGCTGAAGAAAGATAGAAGACATTGAACATACTAATACATTTTAACATTTACATACATGGCGGGAGGAGGATGCGCTTGGGGTACATGAGTTGGGCTTGAGACTGAAAAACAGAAAACAAAAAAAAATATCATGTAGTGGAGCCTACTCCTGCACTGCAAGGGTAATATACTTGCTAATGTTTAGGGAACCAGGAGAAACAACTTTTACTTACCTTACCCCTTGCTCCCTCGATAGGGCGGTACTCAACTGTTCTCCCTGATGCTCTGGCTTGTGGGTGGTCCCTCTACATCCTCACATATAATAGTGGGCTATTGGCCCTGCATTGTACTTAATAACATTAGAATACCTGCAACTTTCAGGGTGTTTTAGAGAAGAGGCTGTGGCGGCCGTTTTTATAGTGTGGAGAGAGGCTGTGAGAGCAAAGATTAGGTAAGTAAAAGTCCTTTTCACTAGTATCCTACACATAAATGAGCATTCAGCCCTTGCAGAATTGAGCTTTAAGCCGGCCATAGATGGAGCAATTTTCTAAAAAATCGCTCCACTGCGTTGATGGGGTAATCCCTCCCATGGAATTATTGTGTTCTTCCAGCGGGGGGGGGGGGGGGGGGGGGGGCAGGGAGCCATTCTGGCTGGGGGAACACACAGTGATTATTGCTAGCAGCTACCTCTTGGCAGAAGGCGGTTAATTCTGTGCTACCATTATACAAGATAACATATGAGAGCAGAAATTGTCCTAAAAAGTTTGACAAAATATGGTACAATTGGATGGATGCATATGGTCAGGACCCCTTGGCGGATGTTTATATTTCATGTGCTATTCTCCTTGACATGTTCCTGTAGCCCCCCCCAATGGCCTAATACAAGATTACCAATTTCGCTGAACTGTAAAATTTTAAAATTTTTAAGCTTTTTACATTGGTGACCTTTTGACCTGTACAAAATTGCGGCAAAACGTGTCAAAATCGGGGCAAAAACTAGGTAAAATTGAGCGACTTTCTGCCTGAAAATGCTACGCTCAGGTGTGAATGGGGCCTTAGGTCACAGGAGTGCAGTTCGTTCTGCACTCCTGTTACTCATTTTCAGCCGACAGCGGACTGGAGTCAACGCTAGCCTCTGATGCAGCCAGTTAGAATTGGTGAAAACCAGTCATCTGGACCTCATGCTGCCTCTTAAGCCGGGTACACACTACAGTTTTTTTTCCAAAAAAACTGTCAGCACCGGTTGGTGCCACTGTACTAACCATGCAAGGTTAGTTAGGCGATCTCCCCGGCTGAGCTGTTGTGTTCTGACAGGGGTACGGCCCGCCACCAAACACTGAGTCGGAGCCTGGTTATTTACATACACAATGGAATATAGACTAAGCGTCCTCTCATATGGACATGAATGTGGGAGACCTTTACCATAAAAGGCTGATTTATAAGCATATATCTGTGCCCAGTATTCACAGAGTCCTTTAGTTTGATAAAACATGGACATCTATCTGTGACTGGATTTATTATCAGTCTTTTCAAATAATTTTTTACATTTGATGGATGCTTACATTTCGAGGCAGTTACTGGTACCAGCAGTTTATATATTCTTGCCCGAGATTTTTTTTTTTTGTTCATGCTTTTATTATGTTACCAATAAAGAGAATTGTATTTTATGTATTCCTATCCGAACGTGTCATGTTATTTCCTTGATTCTTCTTTAAGAAGGGGTTGGTAGTCAAAGTCAAGCCTTTTTATCTCTAGTTTTGGTGGGCTAGAGTCCGCTGTTGGCTGACGTCACTCAGCCGGTCCAGGCTCAGGAAAGATCCCGACTATATGGTTGGGATCCACCCAGAAGCCTTCACCTCCACCTAGCTCAGCCTCTTAGCAATTCGCTGGGAGGCTGAGCCAGGCACTGCCACCCCCTCCAAACCCCAGTGCTCCATTGACCGCTGGAGGGACAGAGCAGAGAGCTGTTGACTGACAGTCACGGCTCTCTACTCAGGGCGGAGAGGAGAACTGAGCGATCAGCGGTGTTTGATCGTTCTGTTCTCACTGCAGTGCCGGCAGGGGACAGATGCAGCATCGGATTGATGCTGCATCCACCCAGTTGAGTATAAATGTTTCCATACTTCTTTTTGCTGTCTGCTCTTTTTTTTCTTTCTTTAAAAAAATGTAAAATAATAAGGCTAATGAGTAGCTTTTTGGCACAAGAACAGGTCCAGGGTAGTTAAAAGTAGATTTGTTAACCCTCAGGAGCCATTTGAAGCAAATTACACAAACCACTAAATAACAGCTTATTTTGACAATTGACTCCAATGCATTTTGCTGCAATGGTTTACAAAAATATTTCGATTTTGAATACATTTGGTTAAATGCAAAACTCTTAAATTTGCTAATCCTCACTAGTGATGCTGTTGCAGACAACAAGTCATTAGCAACAGGATCACTAAGAGATCACTTACTTGCACCTACAGCATCACTCCCTCCCTGACCGAACCAGTATCTAGTACTAGGAGTTCCATCACTATGCCATTGCTCCCACACTAGTGAGAGGGATTCTACAGTATTTCCACCAGTAAGAGGATGATATGCGTTAACCAGGAAAGCCATTATTAAACCATTTTAAATATGATAGGTAGAACTAGTAGGACAGGTCACTACTTTACTAAAATTATCATACAGGAAGTAAACTCTGCATAGCAAAATTTCTTCCCTAAAATTAAAAACGAAATGTAGCGCTACACTCATAAGAGCTGCTGAATAAGATGGGTCCTCTGTTCTTCGTCCTAACCTTCTCAAGAACCTCAACTCCTCTAACACACCAGGTTGAGGTACAAACATACAATACCACAGGAAACCACCAAAAGTAATGTAGCAAATAGTAGTGCTATATGAAAGAAAACAGGCAAAAAATCAGGTATTAAAGGCAAACTTAATATATTGTCACCCAATATGGTTGGTAACTAGGCAAACATACAATGGATTAACAATGGTAATAACACAATTTAGTTTACAAAGTGATTAACAGTAAGGACTAGGCATTAGAGGAAATCTGGTGCCCATATCAGCATAAACAGTAGCAAGGTCACCTTGAGTAGTAGTAAAGTTTATTCTACAGAGTGCTGGAACTATACTGCCAGAGCACATTTATGGCAGCAATGCTTATCCTAGACTGACTGAGTATGCACTGCCCAAAAGAAAAGGAGGATGGTAGCAGATGGGGCAGGGGAACAAAGGGGCTTGCAGAATAATTATTACCAGAGGGGCAGTCCTTTGAGATGGTCTTTTGCCGGCTATCGTTGAGGCCCTCTAAGAGGATCTTTACACTTAACAACAGTCCCTGTTAACCTACATGCACAGGTACAGTATAGTTAAAGTATAGTCTCATCACAGATGCAAGGTAGATGTGGTTCAGATGTGGTAAAGGTTTGGTAAAATTAGGTATAGGGTTAGTATAGGTGCAGTTTAGTTTTGGAATAAGTGCTGTATAGAGTGCAGAATGGAGGTTGTATGGTTTGGGCACACTTGCTGTCCTGCTCTCAGTGGCCCAGACCCTGTTAGCAGTATCAGCAATCGGCGAATAGCCGATTAGTCTCCAGGATGCTGCGTGACCTGTAGAAGAGGGCCCCCTTGGTTGCGCCCTGAAAGCTTCTAGTTATGTAGTGCCATTTTTTACTCTGGGAAACTGTCTGTGAAGCTGCAAGGCTTCCCACTGCACATGTGCAAGACGCACTGTAAATTATGAATTGTCCTGCAGCCTTCTGAGACCTGTGACATGTCCGAGAGGAAAGGGGGGCTGAACTTCTGCTCGGGTTGCCTGGGTGAAGTGGGAGCAGATACCTATCAAAACTAGGTACCCTGCTTCCCCCCCCAAAAAAAATCTAATAAGCCAAATGTGGTGGGGGGGGGGGGGGACATAAAGAAAAACTTTCCTTTTGGGGCTTTAAGCTCTTTTCAGAAATAAATTATATTCTGTCAGTAGTACTTTTATATACCAAGCTCTGCCTGATTCCTTAATCAAAAATGTTATTTCCATTTATCCAATATCATATATTAAATGGGATAATTAGATAAATGCAATCTTGACAGTAAATAGTTTGATTATTCCATTATTGCCAGTGTGAAAATGATAGAGAATAGATGACTTGCCAACAAAGAGGTGGTGAGAAAGCTAATTAGCATTCTACCAATGACATGGTTAATTAGCCGGTATCACCAATAATAATAGAAGATGAATTAACCTATTACCAGTGCCATTAACAGCACAGTCTTCTGCGCTAAGGTCAGTCTTTTAAAGTTTATACTCTGTTCTGCTTAGAGAGATTCACTTTCCTAAATATAGAACTGTATAAATAGGGGCTAGTTTATAGAACATTCACAACTTCTGTGGCTGCCCACTGAAATCTAAAAATGTCCAAGTGGCTTTTAAAGCTGAATTCCAGGCAGATATATTAAAAACACCAAGGGATGCAGTTACCTATTTATCATTTATTTACAGAAAAAAATGTAACACCATACACCCTCCCCTATCTTCTGAGTACTTACCTCCGGTGATCCTGATCTCTCAGGGCTCCCGTAGCTGGTCCACTGGCTTTGAAATCCCCGCTCTTTTCCTTCTTCTCTGTGCAGTGCTTTCCAGGATGGGCCATATTGAAATGTATGAAATGTGATTTATTAAAATTTTTATTTGCACTAAAGCCTTGTACACACGATCGGATTTTCTGACGGGAAATGTTAGATGACAGGCCATTGGCGGAAAATCCGACCGTGTGTATGCTCCATCGGACAATTGTTGTTGTAGTATTATTCTACACAATTTTTTTATTGTGCATTAAAAAAAAATAGACATGCTATCTGCAAATAGAACTTAACCAAAAAGTGCATTTTATGCATTCAAAAATAGAAAATATACCAAATCAAATCATTATTCAACCAAAAAAAAATGTCAAAGCAATAACTCCAAGGCCAATAATAAATAACACATTATCGCCTCCAATTCCGCCACATGTCGTCTGGTTAATGAACGGCCGTTCAGAAACTAACTGAAAAGCACGAAATGAAAAACGCAAAAGAAAAGCACAAATCAACACTCAACAAACTTCTACTAACACGAAATTAGCAGAAGGAGCCCAAAGGGTGATGCTGAAGAGCTGAAAAACCACGTAGTACGTCTAGTACGTCACTACATTCGTAATTGTTGGCCAACATTTGTGTGACCGTATGTATGCAAGACAAGTTTGAGCCAACACCCTTTGGACAAAATTCCACAGTTTTGTTGGCGAAAAGTCCGATCGTGTGTACGAGGCATAACTGTTGCGTTTTCAGAGCAAGCTTTTGAAGGTATACACCCTTCTTCTTGGTCCAAGCAGATCCAATTTGCTGCAGTGATGTAAAAAACTTCCTTCCTGATCCCCTGAAGGCAATTGGAAACAAGAAATGCATTAAGGTAAGAAATGTTTAGGCTTTACAACCACTTTCAAAAGCAACGTCTGCTCTAAAAAGAATACCAGGCAGGTCAGGGATGCAGCTGCAACATGATCCTGGTATAACCACTGAAACTCAAGGATGTACAGTTATGTCCATTTGCAGGATGTGGTTAAAGTGAATAACTCTCCACCAAATTCAATATGGACCACCTATGATCATATCCCCCATTATTCGCCTCTTCCCGAATTCAGCTAACCCTTCCTCATAGCTGACTTCCTCCATGTTTTTTATCCGTTTGGTTCCTCAAACACCAATTCCCCAATATCCTTTTTATTAGGGTTAGAATCCTTTTAATGTGTGTATCTTTTTTTGCAGTCATGAATAATGCTTCGAATGCAACAATATAAATAGTAAGGAAATCAAATCACCAATCTGATCTGGGTGTCCGAGAACCAACCAGAACACCAATTTTATTTTCTAAAAGACTCACAGAGTTTACTGTTCACCTTATTGTTTATTTAATTCTTCTTTCTTTTCACAGACTTTGTTGCTTCCTGGGTCTAGAAATCTATTTATTTTATCAGCTGATTAAGATTTTATTTGTCTCAATACACAACCATTCATCTCTACAAAGAAAGGACATATTCTTCTCGCTGAGCAAAAGTTACAGAAGGAAAAAAAAATCAGAATTATATATTAAAAGAGACATAGAAAATGGAAATGACAAATGATGCAGTTTTTATCGGTTTGCACACCGAAACAGTTACATCTGCTTGAGCAAAGTGTTGGGAGATTGCCTCTCCAAAATGCTGGAAGCTGCTTCTTCTCCATAGGAATTAAGTTTTACTGTACATGCAGACACAATAGGGTTTATTTACTAAACGCAAATAGGCTGTTCATTTTGCAAGGGAAATTTCACTTTGCAAGGTATGTTACCCCAGGGCTTAGTAAATGAGGTAAAGCTCTGCTTACTTCCATCACCCAATCATATGCAAGCAAATGCTGTTTTGTACATCTATTTCCTTGTGTAGCACCCTCATAGAATAGGTTGCTAGAGACTTTCAGGTAAATGTAGTTTGTTGGCTCCTTTGTAATCATTGGGTCTCACTGGCTGCAAGCTCAACTACTTCACCCTGCCTTCTAGTGATTTATGGAATGTAGTGGGTTGGAAGAGGCAGACCCTTGGCCTGAATATTTATGTGGACCCAGCCAATCCCTGGGATGTTGGGGGGGGGGGGGGGTCGGAGAATGTCCAGTAGGTGGCAGAGGGAGGAGTGTATAAATAGTCTGGTCCTGGAGCAGTAGGTTTCTTGTCCAGGAGGAGATGACCCCAGCCTGAAGGTCTGCTGCCCTAGGCAGTGTAGCTGCAGTCTTCAGAAGTTCACCAAGGTCCCAGAGTGAGATCCCCTAGTTATAGATTGGGGTGGTTGCAAATTTTTTTGTACAGTTAGTTGGATTTTATTGTGGGGACTCACTGATACCTTCAGTTGCCATTGTGCTCTTGCTTCCTTGTGCCTTTAACCACTTCAATACCAGGCACTTAGACACGTTCCCGCCCAGCCCAATTTTCAGCTTTCAGCGCTGTCACAATTTGAATGACAATTGCGCGGTCATGCTACACTATACCCAAACAAATTTTTTATCATTTTGTTCCCACAAATAGAGCTTTCTTTTGGTGGTATTTGATCACCTCTGGGGTTTTTATTTTTTGCGCAACAAATAAAAAAAGACCGAAAATTTTGAAAAAAAACACGTTTTTCTTTGTTTCTGTTAAAATTTTTTGTAAATGAGTACGTTTTCTTCTTCAATGACGGGCACTGATATGGCTGCACTGACGGGCACTGATACGGCGGCACTGATGGGCACCGATGAGGTGGCACCAATGAGGTGACACTGATGAGGTGGCACTGACGGGCACTGATGATGGGCACTGATAGGCGGCACTGATGCGCACTGATAGGTGGCACTAATGGGCACTGATAGGTGGCACTGGTAGGTGGCACTGATGGGCACTGATAAGTGGCACGATGGGCACTGATAGGCGGCACTGATGGGCACTCGTAGGTGGCATTGATGGGAACTCGTAGGTGGCATTGATGGGTAGTTATGGGTGGCACTGATAGTTGGCACAGATAGGCACGGCTGGGCACTGATAGGTGGGCACAGATGGGCACAGATGGGCACTGACAGGTGGCACCGATGGACACTGATGGGTGGCACTGATGATACTGTGTGATGGCAGTGATGCCCCTAAGTGTGGCATTGCTGGGCATCACTGCAACATAATTGTGCCAGTCAGTGCCCATTTGTGGGCACTGATTGGCACAGATTTGGCACTGACTGGGCACATGTGGATGGCCATGGGGTACATACCTGGCCATCCACATGTTTCCCTTCCCTGGTGGTCCTAGTGGCGATCCCTGGTGGTCCAGTGTGGTGATCTGCGGGGGGGGGGTGCGCTGATAAACAATCAGCGCAGACCCCCCTGCCAGGAGAGCCGCCGATCGGCTCTCCTCTACTTGCGTCTGTCAGACGCGAGTGAGGAAGAGCCGATCAACGGCTCTTCCTATTGACAGCGTGATCAGCCGTGATTGGACACGGCTGATCACGTGGTAAAGAGCCTCCGCCGGAGGCTCTTTACCAAGATCGGTGTAGCCCCCGGGGGCGCGCTGCGGCATGTTATCCTGAAGGACGTCATATGACGCCCAGTCAGGATAACTGAACCACCGCCCGGCCGTCAATCCGCTATAGGCCGGGCGGGAAGTGGTTAAGGAGGGTTGGGCTCCCCCCAGGCAAACCTGCCCTTAATCTATACACTGCTATATGTGCTCCAACTTTGGAGACTCTGAAAATGCTAGAGCTAGGACCGCAGTACCCAGAGGAGCCTTGATGTGACTTGCAAATGTGTGCAAACATAACCCTCTGCTACACATTTGAGGGCTATAGCCTCTTGGACATCTAGGTTTGCTCCTAACCGCTGGTCCGAAATTGAGATGAGCATTACAATCCCAGCCCATCCATGCAGTTTATTATGGCCATCTACGGATAAATCCTTCGCCCAACTACGCAAGATATGCCTAAATCCAATGCTCTTTACCCTCTCAATTTGGAAAAAATGTTCGGGCAAATTTTCACTCACATCCCATTGTTCCCCTTTAATAAATGTCACCTTTAATCCAGACATTCCGGATAGCCTATCCTATGAAGCCATGTTGCCCTGGACAAAAGCAGGTATATTCCAGCTACGCCATATAGTTCATCCGATAACACGCAAAATACTTACCTTTTCAGAACTACAATCTAAACATGGAATTCCGAGGAATCTCTTTTACTCATTTCTTCAAATTAAACATTTTTTCTCCAAAAAACTACCACAACTGACTCTTTCTATACCCACACAATTTGAATTGACATGCTCCAGAGGCCCTCATGAACCCGGCCTGATCTCCACTATATACAAAATACTGCAAGAAACTCCCCCCCTTACAGGACACACCCACGCATACATGCGTAAATGGTCCCACATCTTAGATCGGCCTATTGCTCTACAAGAATGGAGGGAGATTTGGGAAGCTACTTCAAAAGTATCCAGATGTGTGACCCACAAAGAAACAGCCTACAAAGTCTGTATGTTTTGGTATAGGACTCCAGATTTCTTGCTGAAGCATAAACTGACAACTTCAGGCTTATGTTGGAGATGTGGTGTGTCCATAGGCACACATTATTATATATTTTGGGATTGCCCCGTTCTATTGCCTTTTTGGACACAGATCCACACATCATTAGAGAAGATCTTGAACATCTCTATCCCCTTTCACCCAATACACCTTCTGCTAGGCCTTCCGATTCCAAAAATGTCCAAACACCATAGGAAGTTGATGGCTTTCATCTTACTAGCAGCTAAACGGGCCATTCCCCAATGCTGGTTGACCAAAGCTCCCCCTACTTTTGCTCAATTTCTAAATAACACGGGTGATATTCGTAGGATGGAACATCTTACGGCTATTATTGAAGAAACCCTTCCTAGTTTCGATAAAACATGGGAACCGTGGGATGCTTCTGAATATAATTTGGAGAAACCAAATCAGACATGATGTCCATGTAGCTAACCAATACCTAGAATAATTTAATGCTGGTCTTTCTTTTATCTCCCCTACACTAGATGTGTAAATTTTATATGTCAATCACTAGTTATATTATTCCTACCCTTGTTTATTCATAGAATGTGATGTAGTGGTTTCCTTGAGATGAACTTCTTTCTTATGTTATTCCATTTAATATATGTGTATATTGTTATATCATTGTATAACATGGTAAACTTTCAATAAACAAACAATTTAAAAAAAAACAAAAAAAAACATACCCTCTGACAGGGTAATTTTATTTTTTTGCAGGCTAATTTGTTTGTGATGTGCATTACCCTTCTATGTGCACCTTACTGCAAAGGCTAGTTACAGCTTGGGGTGGTTGCCACTTTTTTTTAAAAGATATTCCTTGCCTGGTCATTGAGTTGTGAAAACAAAATAGCAGGGAAGCAGGGAGAGAGAAGTGCCAAGCTGCCTATAGTGCAGTAAAGTTTATTATTATTGGTTGTGTAGCACCCTCTAGTGTGCTGGAAGTGTATAGAGATTGGCAGAGTAGGTAAATTTCAGGTTTGGCTGTTTGTTTTAATCTGGGTTGGGAGTGACTCAGGTAGAGCTGGGTGACTCCCAGGCAGCATCACTGAGACCTCCCACTTCTTTACAGAACATTCTGGAATCTTCTGGAAAGGAAGTAGGAGAAATGTAGCTGCCTGGAGTATTCTAAGGAGCCCTGACCAATCCCCAGCCTGGATTGGCAGGAGGCAGGCCTCCTTAAATACTCAGGATCAGCCCAGCTGGGGAGGAGTAGTTCGGTTGGAAGCTGAAGATGGAGTGCTAGGCTGTTGTGGCCTTTGAGGGAGCTCCCCAGTCTGGGAGGCTGACCTTGGGCCTAGGCTCGGGTGTGGACAAGACCCTCTCAAGACTACACCATAGGGGTCCGAGGTCCCTACCTGCAAAGAGCAATCGCTTTGTGCCTGAGTCAGGCCAAAAGCGAATGCAGTCAGGCCTGCAAATCAGTGCAAGCTGGTCCTAGGAGTGATAGTCTGCAAGCAAGTCTTGTGCTGGAGGAAGAGAGGAAGTTGTATATACTGGAGATGTAAATAGTTTTCGAGTCCCTATATCTGTTTCTACAATCAACTGTGCATCTCAAAATTACCATATCCCCATCCAAGTTGAATTCCTGTAATGAAAACAAAAAAAACAAGTGGAAGGACTGTTTTCTGTTTGAGGAGTAACTGAAAATTGTTTGCCTAGCTAGGCGGGGTGACAGACGGACTACAGATAACCAGCAGCCTCTACGGGGTACCACTACAGTTGGATAACAAATAGTAAAAGCATATATTGCACTCACAGGCAGGGCCGGTACAAGGCAGGGGCAGAGAGGGAACGTGCCCTGGGCGGTACCATTTGGTATAGGGGGGGGGGGGCGCAGCTGTGCGCTCCTGCATGATCCTCCCTTCCCTCAGCACACAACTACACTGTTTACTCCCCTACGGAGGAGTCCCGTAGTCTCTGCCAGCGCCGTGACGTCACTCACGGCCGGAGGCGAGGTGGGAGGACGCAGAGAGGAGCGCGGGAGCTGTGAGCTGTGAGCTGAGAGCTGAGCTGTGTCGTGTCGTGTCGGTGCGCTGTCTGTGATCTCAAGCGGAGCCGAGCTGAGGAGCTGCTGGCTGGCTGGCTGGCCGGCTCAGGCTGGATTCAATCTGGAAGGTAGAAGAGCGCAGTGCCAGTGTTCTGACTCAGATATTTAGCAGTGGTGGTCACTGGTCATTAACCTCGCCTCAGCCTCCTCTCCTCCCCCCAATCCAGACATTTATTAATCTGTTTTTTTAGTTTTTACTTACACAAGTTCAGACTCATAACTTCTGAGTCTGAACTTGTGTAAGTAAACACTAAAAAACAGATTAATAAATGGCTGGATTGGGGGAGGGGAGGAGGCTGAGGCGAGGTTAATGACCAGTGACCACCACTGCTGAATACCCCACAATACTTTGCAATACCCCGAAATATTCTGCAATACCCCGCAATACTGTGCAATACTCTGCAATACCCCACAATACTGTGCAATGCTCTGCAATATCCCAAACTACTCTGCAATACCCCACAATGCTGTGCAATACTCTGCAATACCCCACAATACTGTGCAATGCTCTGCAATACCCCACAATACTGTGCAATACTCTGCAATACCCCACAACACTGTGCAATACTCTGCAATACCCCACAATACTGTGCAATGCTCTGCAATACCCCGAAATACTCTGCAATACTCCACAATGCTGTGCAATACTCTGCAATACCCCACAATACTGTGCAATGCTCTGCAATACCCCGAAATACTCTGCAATACCCCGCAACACTGTGCAATACTCTGCAATATCCAACAATACTGTGCAATACCCCACAATACTGTGCAATACCCCGCAATACTTTGCAATACTCTGCAATAGCCCCCAATACTCTGCAATACCCCACAATACTGTGCAATACTCTGCAATACCCCTCAATACTCTGCAATATCCCGCAACACTGTGCAATGCTCTGCAATACCCCGAAATACTCTGCAATACCCCGCAACACTGTGCAATACTCTGCAATACCCCGAAATACTCTGCAATACCCCGCAACACTGTGCAATACTCTGCAATACCCCAAAATACTCTGCAATACCCCGCAACACTGTGCAATACTCTGCAATACCCCGCAATACTTTGCAATACTCTGCAATACCCCACAATACTGTGCAATACCCCACAATACTGTGCAATACTCTGCAATACCCCACAATACTGTGCAATACTCTGCAATACCCCACAATACTCTGCAATACCCCGCAATACTTTGCAATACTCTGCAATAGCCCCCAATACTCTGCAATACCCCACAATACTGTTCAATACTCTGCAATACCCCACAATACTATTCAATACTCTGCAATATCCCACAACACTGTGCATTACTCTGCAATACCCCACAATACTGTTCAATACTCTGCAATATCCTGCAACACTGTGCATTACTCTGCAATACCCCACAATACTGTGCAATACTCTGCAATACTCCACAATACTGTGCAATACTCTGCAATACCCCACAATACTGTGCAATACTCTGCAATACCCCACAATACTGTGCAATACTCTGCAATACCCCGCAATACTCTGCAATACCCCGCAATACCCTGCAATACCCCACAATACTTTGCAATAATCTGCAATAGCCCCCAATACTCTGCAATACCCCAATATTTGGTATAAAAATAAAAATACATATTAAAATGTGTGAGTGAACTCTGTTTCTATCGCATTAAACATAATTGAACTTGTATTGTTTTAAGTATATTCTTGTTTTGAAGCGACATTGATTCTTTATTAAAACCGGGGGGGGGGGGCACAGTTTGCCATCTTCGCCCTGGGCACCAAATGGCCTTGTCCCAGCACTGCTCACAGGGTTTCCAATTAGGATAGGCATGTAATAAAAACAGATCAGTAGGATGAGGGAACACTGGAGTAGATAGCCAACGCCATAAGTCTGTATC
>JBBDGP010001521.1:5000-12500 GCA_037952835.1 Lithobates septentrionalis
ACCAGCATATACATTGCTTCGGTCCACAATAAATCTGTACAGATCTTCCATGAAAAAAACGCTCATAAAAATCAAGGGTGCTGTTTCCACCTGAATTCTAGGTTGGCCAGTGAATGGGGCAAATACGGGTGCTGCAGAAGTGGTGGGCTGCCAATCAGGATTTGCAAACGCATCAGGAAGGGCTCTACGGGCCTGTCTTTGAATTCTTGGTGGCTGCGGGGCACTACTTGTGCTAGCCACTGCTCCAGCTTGAACTGCACTTATAGGACTTGCCACGTCACCAAGTGTTACTGCAGTGCTGCTTTGTCTACGACCAGGATGTACTAGGCTGCTGGTGCTGGCCAGTTCACCACAAGGTTGAGCGGCATGAATACTGGCTCTCTGCTGCATACAAGAACCATGCGGTTGTTGCACCTCAACAACAGATGAATGGGGTCAGGTACGCCTGACCTTAGCAGGGACCACTACTCCATCGTCAGAGCTATCTGTCAGGGTGCCGCTGCTGTCTATAGGTTTGTATACTGAGCCTGAAACTAACAGTGAGGCTTCCCTTTCGCTCTCATTTGTCATGCTCCAGTTTTGTGTAGGCCTCTGGACATTTTGGTCACTAAATTTACAGGTACAGCTAGTGCGACTCACAGGTAAAAAAGTACCTGGTTGTCAGTGACTGCTTGAATCGCTACAAAAAAAAATGAACTGTTAGTGCTAGCAGGGATCAGGCGTTACTCTAACGCTGCAGTTTTGTGTGCTGTGATTTGTATGTGACAGCGATCTATTGATACTGCACTTGGCTGGGCTGGGCGGAGAGGCTAAGCGCAGGTGTCTGGGCTAATCCTGCTAACGCTGCATTTTTGGGAACACTATACTATTGGGGATGCTAGTATAGATCTGATCAGATCAAAGATATCGATCTGTTCAAACACTATCCTAGTAAGGGAGGTGTATGGTGTGTGTTAGTGCTACTGGCAAACAAAGGGTTCAAATCTGACTCAGTCTGGGATTGAAGCTAAGTGACACTGACACCTAACTGATGCTAACTAGCTAACCTGAGACACGCTTACAGTGATCAGAAAAGAGATCTGTACACTACACTACTGCCATTGTGGCAGGGAGTGAAAGGGTTAACTGGGGTGATCAAGGGGTTAAACCTTTATTAAGGACTATATGGGGGGTACCCTTAACCTATCTGGGCCTACCACTAATTGTCACTAACTGCCCTAACGCTGTTTCGTGTCACAAGTGACTAGGGATGGGTGGAACAACCCCCTGTTCGGTTCACACCAGTACTTTCGAACACTGGGAAAGTTTGGAACCGAAAAACGAACCCCATTGAAGTCTATCGGATTCAATGGTTATGGGGGTCCTAGTACTGCCCTGGGGGACATGTATCAATAAAGAAGTTTGTAAAAAAAACGTCATTTCTAAATGAGCAGTGATTTATTGATGCTTAAAGTGAAAGTATAAAAATGAAAAATTCCTTTCAATATAGTGCCTGGGGGGTTCCCCTAGTCCACCTGTAAAGTGGCACATCTGTACTGTGTATAGAAGCTGCTGCAGCAATAATTGCATTTATAAAGCCTAAAAAAATGACATTTTCCGTGCAAGCTTTCTTTATTTTGTAAGCAACGTCTTTGGGAGCCAGTCTGTATGATGAGGCCACAATGTAGTGCACGGGGAACAAGATTAGAGATTTTTTGGATAAATTCTGGTGTCCCTACCACACTTTTTGGTTTTCTACTTCTGTAACGGGTGCAGAAAGATTGTTCTTTGGGTGTCGGTGGCACACCGTAAACCTATAGAGGTACTCTTAAAAAAAAAAAAAAAAAAAAAGCAAGAATTGGCCTTGCTGTCAAATTTTAATGATATACACCTGTCAAACAGGTGAGGGAAAAATTGGTCTTTAGGTGTTAATTGGGCCCATGAAACGTACACCAAAAACATTCTTCCAGATGAAAAACACCCACAACACTAGGCAGCCTAGAAGTCCTGCAGAGATTCCACATCCCAGAAACACTTAATCGGCGACATCGGCATCAGGGGCTTCATAGCTGCTGTTCATCCAGGACTGATTCACTTTAAGTCAGATGGTCCACGGAGTCTGTGGACAGATGCAATTCTATGATCAGTAACACAACCTCCAGCAGCACTGAATGCCTGTTTGGAAAGCACGCTGGATGCAGGGCAGCTCAGCAGCTCAATAGCACACTGGGCAAGTTCTGGCCAGTGGTCTAAACTCATGACCCGTAAGCCAGTGGATCGTCGACTGGAAAGCTCTCCATCTCTGTTTTCGCCCCTAGATAGTCGTCCACCATGTGATGCAGACGCTGCCGATGGGATGTGGAAGCTGACAACCCTGGGTGACGAGGCCTAAAAAATTTTAGAAATGCATCGCTTAGGCAGCCGCCTTCTCCACCGCTCCTCTCTTAACCAACAGAAGCCTCAAAAACGAAAAATGTATTGTCAAATACTTACCGTAATTTTCCTTTCCTGATGGACTCCATGGCAGCCTACATTTGGGTTAACCTCGCTTCCTCTCCAATGCTATAGGACCCCACTCCCATAAGTTTGAGCTCACCACCAGAAACTGCGTTCTATAATTAGCCATCTCTTGACCAACGGGTGGGACCTCCGTCTGCCATGGAGTCCATCAGGAAAGGAAAATTACGGCAAGTATTTGATACATTTTCCGTTTTCCTGACAGATTCCTTGGCAGCCTACATGTGGGAAATAACTAGCCAGTCCACACGGGTGGGTATGCTGATCAAAGAAAAATTTTAACTTAACCCGTCAACCAACAGGATTTTTAAACCAAGCAGGCTCTATGCAGTAATGTGACATAAAGGTATCAATGGAGGCCCATGAGGCCGCTTTGCAGATGACGCCTGAAGCCACATGCCAGGCTGCTGCCCACGAAGTCGCCATACCCCTGGTGGAATGTGCCGTCACTGCCTCTGGAGGAGCCAAGCCCTTAGCCCTATAAGCTTACTGAATGGACTGGACAATCCAGGCCGCAATCGTTTTAGTCGACGCTCTCTTCCCTTTGTTACTGCTGGAGTGCAAGACAAACAGGTAGTCAGAGTGTATAAAGGAGGAAGTAACTTGCAGGTATTCCCTCAGTGATTCACCTACATCCAGAGAATGAGCTTTGGCAGATCCCTGGGCCCTAAATGTAGGTAGGACAATTTCTCGGTTTTCATGGAACACTGAGGTGACTTTCGTGTTTGAGCCGAGCATAGGGATGAGGACCACCCGGTCCAGGAATAAAGTCAGAAATGGTTCTTCATGACCCAAGGACCTGATCTCGGAAACCCTTTTGGCCGAAATGATGGCAACTAGGAAGGCAACTTTTGCAGAGAGGTCCTTGACAGAAAGCAGAGCAGATCCTGAGGTACTGGAGTCAGATAGTGAGTCAAGAACAAGAGGAAGAGCCCATTTGGGGAATCTTGGTCTTCTGTGGAGCCTTGTCACCCCACGGAAGAACTGCCTGATTAAAGGGTGAACCGTCCATGCTATTCCAGAGAAGGCTGACAGAGCTGATACTTGAACTCCTGAGAGAGCTGATGGATAGAGACAGATCTAGCCCGGATTGGAGGAAGCTCAGGATATCCTGAACCCCTTGATCTCTGAATGATCTGCCCGTAGAGGATGAGAATCCAACGAACTTGGCCCATATTCTCCCATAAACTTTATTGGTGTTCGTCTTTCTCGAGCTCATGAGGGTGGAAATCACTCTAGAAGCGCACCCGAGAGATTCCAGGCTCTCCTGCTCAAGAACCAGACCATCAGTCTCAATATCGCCAAACTGCCCCCTGAGAGAAAAGGTTCGGCCTGAGAGGGAGAGGCACTGGGTCCCGGAAGCTGAGCTGGATCAGGAGGTCAAACCATCGGATTTCTGGAAGGATGTCTGACCTCTGCTCCAATTTCTTCTGAAATCCCGGCCTGGCCTGTAGGAGCGTGCTTCCCTTGGACACTCAGTACTGCGTCTTCTGCGCTGGGGCTTCTTCTGACCAAACAGACGCCTATCCTGGGGTAGAAAGCCCGACTTCCCACCCGTGACCCGGGGTATAGCGCTATCCAGCTTGTTACCAAACAATGAGGGCCCTTCAATGGGGATCGTACACCAGGCCTGCTTAGATGCTGGATCAGCGAGCCAAGGGCGCAACCATAAGACCCGCTTAACTGTTACCGAGGATAGCATAGTCCAGGCCAGCAGGCAGATGAGATCGATTGAAGCCTCCCCCAAGAAGGCCGTTGCCAGTTTCAATTCCTGAACTGCCGAGCCCCTGGCCAGTTCTTCTGAGACGCCTCTGAGTATAGAGTCCACATTCCCTGTCCAGGTTTCCATAGCCTTGGACATGGCTGCAAAGGCCAAGGTAGGTTTGCTAGCCATACCAGCTAGCCCGTAAATTCTCTTGAGATCTTGATCTATTCTCCTCTCAAGTCCGTCCTTGAAGGATACAGCTTCCTCTAAGGGAAGAGTGACGTGTTTAGCCAGTCGCATCAGTGCTGCATCCACGAGGGGAGCGTTTTCCAGATGTTTCACTTCCTCTGCCTTTTATGGGTATAATCTGGAAGTTTTGCTTGACACAGAGGTC
Source organism: Lithobates septentrionalis (assembly GCA_037952835.1). NCBI lineage: Eukaryota > Metazoa > Chordata > Amphibia > Anura > Ranidae > Lithobates > Lithobates septentrionalis. The sequence goes on from JBBDGP010001521.1 coordinate 9,596, forward strand.
TTCTTATCTACTTTGCGTCGCTCATCAATGATGTCCTTCAATTCAGAAAGGAGCGAAAAATTGGAACGCTCCTTCCCCAGGTGTTTGAAGAACTTCCTCTGCTTAGCTGGACGGGTAGAAGGATCTTACCACTTAAGGGCCTCTTTGACCGCCTTAATTAGGGGGGAAACCAGGGTGAAGTCGAAGCCACAGACAAAATCATCTCCCTCCAATTCGCTATCAGAAGAGCCGGGGGAGGCAGTATAAGGCTAGAATGGGCCCGGATCCTCCTTGGCATCGTCAGCCAGGGAGACCAGATAAAGTGGCGGGCTGCAGGTTGTTCCATCTGTTGATTTTTCCTCTCTTCCCCCCTGGCAAGGTCTATGTTGTCCCGTACAGATTGATGATCTGACCTGGAAGGGCTGAACAAAATATAAAGAGGGATAGGGAAAAGACAGAGGCATGGTGTTAGGACACCTGTTCATCCACGAACCAACCTAGCCCCTCCCCCCTCATGTACCCCTCCCCCCTCATGTACCTTGAGCGTGAGGGTTGGCCACATGAGGGCGTGACCTATCCATGGCACCTCAGAGGAAGACCAACAGCTTGTAACGAAAGCCAAACTGTCCAGGGACAGAAAAGAGAAAAATGCTACTGTCCCTTTTTAAGAGCCCCTGTTGTCCACAAAGCACAGACCAGAGCTAGTGCTTACCTCCTGATAGATGCCCAGGGCTTGGGGAAGCTGGCGCACACTGCCAGCAGGAAAATCCCACAGAAGCAGTGGCTGACCTTTTATTTAAATTCCCCGCCCATGTGACGTCACCGTTGCGCCCCTCACTCGCGCCTGCACCATGGAAATTCCCCCTCGGGCGCCTGCGCGGCTGCCAGGTCTTCTGCCGAGCCACGCATGCACGAATAAAGCCTCGGAATCATCCGAGGTTCAGCGCATATGCAGGAGCTCACCACAGGCGCAACCCGGAAGTTAGACGGCGCTCTGGAACACAGAAGCTCTCCAGGTGCCATGGTAGTCCAGAACAAAACCAGAGGAAGGGGAAAAGGGTTCTGAACACACCACAAACACACACACTGCCATGGAGATAATGAGAAATGGACTGAAGACTCCTGACCCTGCCAGCCGTGCTGCACATCACCTCCTGGACATACACAGGCTGCCCCTCACCACTGGGGCATACATGCCTAAAGCCGCTCACTTGACAGTGACTGGGCCCTGGGCTCTAACACCGCTCCGATGGTATGCCCGACATCGGCCTGCTCGGGGCTTAATTCATCCGGATGGACGTAAAGAAGCGTAAGTGCATATATTAAAGACAAAAACAGAACATTCCATAGCTCAACTCACCAACCAGTCTGCCAACTGACCAAATTAACCTGTCCAACAGTCTGCATTAAAAACAGGGGTTTAGTTAGCACGAATTTGCAAACGCATGCATAAGCTGCAAGGCCTCTTCACGGCACCCTGTGTATGCTTGAACCCTGTGTTTTTCCTATTGCAGCCAGCGCGAGATGTACAGTACCCGTTTTCCGAGAACCAGCGCGATGGGATCATGCTGGAAACATTCTTGCGGCTCCGTACTGTAGTTTGTACAAAAGTCCGATGGTTTTGTGTACACACGTTTGGACTTTGCTCCATCGGACTTTTGTTACTGGAAAGGTTGTGCGTTCGCACAGCCAACAAATGTCCGATGAAAACAGAAAGTTTGTCCGATTGGAGCGTACACACGGATTTTGCTCCAAAACAGCTAATTTGCATGTTTGTTGTCAAAAAGTCTGATCGTGTGTACGGGCCTTTACTTACATTGACACTAATGTAAGTATGAATGGTCGCAATAGACTCACTGAACTATCCCTACAGTGACTCTAATGTAAAGATAAATGGTCGCACTACACTCACAATCGCTGAACTATCCCTACATTAACCCTAATGTAAAGACGAAAGGTCACACTACACTCACACTGAACTATCCCTAGATGCACACTAAACTGATAGTCTACACTGACAAAAGAATCAAAATAGAACATTATAGCACACTAACTAACTGTCTAAAGCCTCGTATACACGATCGGATTTTCCGCAGACAAAACCTCAGACTTTAGTCTGCAGGCATGTGCCTGGATTTTGTCTTGCATACAAACGGCAAGGAATTGTCGGCCAACAAACACGAACATACTGATGTACTACGTGGTTTTTCAGCTCTTTAGCGCTCCACCCTTTGGGCTCCTTCTGCTAATTTAGTGTTAGTAGAAGTCTGAGTGTTGATTCATTTAGAGCTTTTCAGTTCATGCTTTTCATTTTGCGCTTTTCATTTTGTGCTTTTCAGTTCGTGCTTTTCATTTTGTTTCTGAACGGCCGTTGCGGAATCGGAGAAGATAACGTGTTATTTAATTTGGCCTTAGAGTTATTGCTTTGACCCAAGTCCAGTCCAGGAGGAGGAGGAGTTCTTGGACCAAAAATTAGTTGCTTTATTAATCAATAAATTATGTCATATGCCTTTGCTGCGGGAGCTCCAGGAGAATAATCCAGATATTTTTTGGAATTATCTCCGAATGACGGACCCTTGCTTTCACCAACTCTTGGCATTGTTGACCCCCTATATTAGGAAGCAGGGCACATGCATGAGGCTTTTATTTTATGTTTTGGTTGAATAATTTTGATTTGTTATATTTTCTATATATTTGGATGCATAGAATGCACTTTTTGGTTAAGTTCTATTGGCAGATAGCATGTCTAAGTTTATTTGTTTTCTTTTTTTAATGCACAGTACAAAAAATTGTGGAGAATACTTGGCTATGTGTTTTACTTCAAATGACAGTTTGGAAGAAGGCAGTTACATTTACAAAAAATACAATATAAAATTAACACCAACATAGTTGTATCTTTGAACTTAAAAACTACGGGATAATGGTG
>JBBDGP010001521.1:17500-52443 GCA_037952835.1 Lithobates septentrionalis
ACAAAGATGTCTTTAAAGTCTTCAGTCACTTTGGGTGGAAGAAAATCTAAATAGGACTATCGATAACGGAAGTTATTTTTTCACGGACTGTGTTTTTTGTTTTTCTTATCTTTATACAACGTTTTTTATTAATTAGTTTTTATTTATTAATTAATTTTCATATTTTTTGCCTCAATAATTTATTATCCTTATGTGGTTCATAGCGCATTTTTCAATTTAATTTTTTCACATATATTGCTATATGAGTTTAGCATTTTCTGATCACTTTACATATTTCTCAATTATTTTGATCATGGTTTGTGTTTAGCGCGGTTCTTTTATACACTTTATAGATAAGTGGAGCTTCCACTTTTGGGTGGAACTCCGCTTTAACCACTACTCTCTGAATTTGGTCTTTTAGCCAGTGTTCTATCCATTTACAAGTGGATGTTCCAGACCTGTAGACTTAACCTTACACATTAGCCTTGTGTGGGGAACTGTGTCAAACGCTTTTGCAAAATCCAAGTATACCACGTTCAGAGCCACCCCTCTGTCCAAGGTTTTACTTATCTAAATATAAATCTGATTTGTCTGACAACTTCTGTCTTTAATGAATACATGCTGTCTGTTGCTTTTAAAATATTTTTTTCCAGCAAAAACTCATCTATGTGGCCTTTTATTAAACTCTTCAGTATCTTCCCAACTATAGAAGTTAAACTAACAGGTCTATAGTTACTTGGTAAAGACTTTGTTCCCTTTTTAAATATAGGCATTATGTTAGCCTTAAGCCAGTCCAGTGGTACTATTACAGTCATTAAAGAGTCCCTTAAAAATTAATTCTTTTTTTTAGTTAATGCTATAAAACATATCCAATAGCATTTAAAAAAATCAAATGTCTTCATAAATTTAGGGTATGTATTCTGCTACATATTTTTGGTTAAAAAAAATCCCAATAGGTGTACTTAAGGACCGCCCGGCGCAGTTGTACGTCGGCTGTTTGAAGATGAATACTGTTGTTATGGCAGCAGTTAGCCATAACCCCGATATCCTCTTTGAGATCAGACGGTCCTCTTTTAGATAAAAGTGGTCTCAGCGAGATCACTTTTATCGGTGGCGGGAGAGTTCCCCCCCCTCCCGCCGCGCTCTGGCACTTACCGGAGCCGCCGGTAGCAGCGGAGGCGGTCTGGTCCTCTTCCCTCACAGGCTGGATGCCGAGTGAGGGACAGATGGCCCCCGCTCGGCTCCACACCATTGTATGGCGAAAGCAACATCAAACGTCACTTCCGCCCAATGGTCTTAAAGGGGAAAAAAATATTTTTATTGCATTTTAGTGTAAATATGAGATCTGAGGTCTTTTTGACCCCAGATCTCACATTTAAGAGGTCCTGTCATGCTTTTTTTTTTCTATTACAAGGAATGTTTACATTCCTTATAATATGGATAAAACTGACCCGAATTATTTTTTTTTAAGCGCAGTTTTAAAAAATAAAATAAAAAAGTAAAATAAGAAAAAAAAAAAATTAAAAGCGCCCTGTCCCACCGAGCTTGCACGTAATTGTGCCCGCATACGTAAGTCATGCCCGCATTTAAAAACTGTGTTTAAACCACACATGTGAGGCATCGCCGTGATCGTTAGAGCGAGAGCAATAATTCTAGCACTAGACCTTCTCTGTAACTCGAAACTATTAACCTGTAGACATTTTTAAATGTCATCTATGCAGATTTTTAAGGGTAAAAGTTTGTCGACATTCCACGAGCGGGCGCAATTTTGAAGCATGACACGTTGGGTATCAATTTGCTTGGCGTAACATTATCTTTCAATATATAAAAAAAAATTGGGTCAACTGTTGTCTTATTTTTTAATTCATAAAAGTTTATTTTTTCCCAAAACATTGCGCTTGTGAGACCGCTGCACAAATACAGTGTATTGCAAAGACAACCATTTTATTCTATAGGGTGTCTAAAAAAAATAATACATAATGTTTGGGGTTCTAAGTAATTTTCTAGCAAAAAAAAACAAAACATATTTTAACGTTTAAACACAGTCTAAAGAATAGGCCCTGTCCTTAAGTAGTTAAGGGGGTTGTAAACCCTTGTGGTGTTCTCACCAGTCAGTGGGGTGCCTGCGGTCATCTATTGGCTACCACCCACTGATTGGCTTGTACTGTGACTAATCGCAGCACAAGCGGGGCGTCCCTTACCTGGAAGTGCCTGATCATGTACTAGGTACGCGATTCGGCGCAGGAAAGCCACTTTGCCACTGTATAACGGTGTTATGTGCTTAACAAGTGGATAAACACCTTCAAATTCCAAAATTTCACATGAAATGTGCAGGATCAGTTATTGCCCCTCTGAAACTAGGGGAATACCTGAAGTCTGTAGATATCCAAGATGCGTATCTGCATTTTCTATTTATCCACCAAGGCCTGCAGTGGCATTCTGGAGTTTTGTCTGTTGACCCTTGTTGTTGGACCTCTTGGCACAGTTCTGTTTGCCAAGCATTGCCAACCATTCTCATTCTTTGCTTGGGAACCTCACAGGGTCTATGAATACTCAGCCTGTGTCCTATGCTGTACGATTCAGATGAGAAGAATTTTTACTTACCTGTAAATCCCATTTCTTGAAGCACAGTACAACTCATAGGCCACCCTTCCTTCTCTTCCTTAGTTACTCTGAATTACTTGTTATAAAGCTGAGTACTGTGGTGTAGGATTATAGGGAGGTGTCCAGGGGGCATGTCCTCCAAGGCTTGCCATTGTCCAGTCACCTGAGGCTACGAGCCTATAACCCAGGGTATATGAACACTCAGCCTGTGTCCTGTCCTGTATTGTACTCCAAGTTATGAAATTTACAGGTAAGTCAAAATTCTCATCTTAAAAGGATTTTTTCCTTTTTTTTATTTATTTTTTTTTTATTTCATTTTTTTAAATAACATTTAGATAGAAATTGGGGTAGAATTTTATCCAGGAGTTGGCTTTTAAAGGGAAAGTGAGCAGGGGGAATTATCTTTCTGAAGCAACATAAAGAAGACATTCAACCATGTCATGTGTTTTTTGTTTGTTTTAATTATTCAAATCCCTGGATTCACTTATCCTCCAGGACCACACCAATATAGAGGCACAGGAGTAGAAAGCAGGTTTTCTGTGCTTGGTAGAAAAGCTGATAATATATGCATAAACATGATAATGCTTGCTTTTAATAATATTGCATCTTTACTAATACATCTTTATTCTTCTTTAAGTCCGTTATTTACATTACAAGAATTTTAACATCATATTACGCAAATCCATACCTTTCTGTTACTACTTGTTTTTTCTAATTTAATATTGCTTTACTTAGAAGGGTAGTATGAGAATCTAATCTGCATCTCAGGCCCCATCTCAGCAGTCAGTTTCCCAGCCTATTATTTCTCAGGTAGAAATTTGTAAATCCTCCTGATTCGGGTTATGAGATCGTAGATCCTGCCGAGAAAGGAGAGCTTAAGGCTACATGTACACTAGCCTACCCTGACTGCGGCCCTGGGAAAACACAAACCACATTTTTACCTTGGCTCGACCACGATTTTACGGTTTCCCGCAGCTAGCGGTTAAAACGTTCCTATCCTGTGTACAATTCTTACGCGTTCAGGAGAGGGAGGTTTAACCTCATCTAAACGTGGCAGCTCCTAAACTTTGCTAAAAGCCTCTAAGAGCTTTGGCAAAAAATATGCCAAAAGCTCCTAAACTCAAGTTTGGGCGCTGCCAGTGTACATATAGCCTAATAATACACTAAAGGCGCTTCTAAAAAAGGTTGACTCAACTTCAGCCTGATGACAGCAAATATGAGGTCATTACAGGTACACTAAATTTATCTGATATGAGACCACCAAGAGGTAAACAAGATGAAATGTCCTAAGAGCTGGAGCCATAACACTCAAGTTTTTCCAGTTCGTGAACTAATTAATGATTTATATAAATCACAATAGTCTGATGCAGATGAAAATTTATTGCTACCCAGATCAAATAAGCCCAGATAAATGTCCATGGGTGAGTGTAGCAGTTTCTAAACCTATGGGTAACTGCTCTCATCCTCCTCCTTTGACACAGGCAGATCCATTAGATACATTTTAACATATCTCCTAGATGTAATTTGAATACTTCTGTTGCTTAGTTTATGTCTAGAGCTCTTGCAGTAGAAATACCTGAATCTCTGCCAGTACTTGCTAGGGCTAATTTTTTTTTTTTGGGGCAAACACTTTACCAAAGCCTACCAGGATAAGAATTAGAGCTGCAGCCTTGTCAAACATCTTGGAGGGACGTATGGCTCACTGCTTGGGATGGTGATGGTAGTAAAACATTGAAGATAATAATGAATATTGGGTGTCTTCTCTTAATCTTAACCTACCCAAATGATTTAGTTCCAAGCAAACATTAATGCTTAAATTATATATGAGTGTAACAAAATGAGTGTAGCTGCCCCTTTAAGTGTGAATAACACTGTACAGTTAGCAAAAAATGAAAAGGGTAAGGCGCTTTACATACTCAGTGACACCACACAAAATTAAAATCCTATATTCAAATGTGACAAGTATGTACTGAACAACAACGTGCTCATATAATAAAGTTCTTTCAGTGTCTCTCCACTCACTTCTGCAACTTTAAACAGAAGTGGTGTCACTATGTTACTGGAAATGTCTCATGTAGTCCTACCTCAACGCGTTTCGCCATTACGGCATCCTGGAGGCTCTCACAACCCCCAGAGGATGCAGTGACAGAGTATTGCGTTTGAGGACTAAATCAAACATTTACCGTAACGTAGTGATGTCATTTCTAGTTCTGGGATTTGGAGAGCATGCCGACTTAGAACGAAGCGGCAGTGCTTGCACCAGGGCCGGCCCTACCATGGGTTCCAATGAGTCCAGTGATCCCAGGCGGCAGTTTGTGAGGGGCGGCAAATTGACGCCCACATTTGTTTCCAGCATTTTTGTGTGCAGGGGCACCGCTATCAGTGAACATCAGTCAGGGGCGCAGTGCAGCTTATTGGCCGGCTGTGCGGGTTGGGGGCAGCAGAAGGAAAGGCAACTTCCAGACATGAGAAGCCCTATGTCTCCCCCCGTCCAGGCAGGCAGATGGTGCATCCCAGTGAGCAGGGTTTCCAGGCTGCAGGTGGGGCACAAAGCAGCGAGGCTGTTCCTTGAGCCCGTGGCCACCCAGTTAGTTCACAGAATCGCAGGGGGTGTAGCCTAGAGGTCAGCTAACTCGTCAGGACTGCAGTGGGGGGGCTGGAGGAGACATCATCTTGGCATAGGTGTCACTGCTGCCAGACACCACAGAGCCAAAGACAAAGTGCCACAGTGAGTACAACTTCCTATGATCTTATTCTCCCCAACACTGCCACTGACCCCCCTCCCAGCACTGCCACTGACCCCCCTCCCAGCACTGCCACTGACCCCCCTCCCAGCACTGCCACTGACCCCCCGCCCAGCACTGTCACTGACCCCCCCGCCCAGCACTGTCACTGACCCCCCCGCCCAGCACTGTCACTGAGCCCCCCCCCTCCCAGCACTTTCACTGAGCCCCCCCTCCCAGCACTTTCACTGAGCCCCCCCTCCCAGCACTGTCACTGAGCCCCCCCCTCCCAGCACTGTCACTGAGCCCCCCCCTCCCAGCACTGTCACTGAGCCCCCCCCTCCCAGCACTGTCACTGAGCCCCCCCCTCCCAGCACTGTCACTGAGCCCCCCCCTCCCAGCACTGTCACTGAGCCCCCCCCTCCCAGCACTGTCACTGAGCCCCCCCCTCCCAGCACTGTCACTGAGCCCCCCCCTCCCAGCACTGTCACTGAGCCCCCCCCTCCCAGCACTTTCACTGAGCCCCCCCTCCCAGCACTGTCACTGAGCCCCCCCCTCCCAGCACTGTCACTGAGCCCCCCCTCCCAGCACTGCCATTGAACCCCCTCCCAGCACTGCCGCTGATCCCCTTTCAAGCACTGCCACTGACCCCCCTTCAAGCACTGCCGCTGCCCCCTCCCAGCACTGCCGCTGCCCCCTCCCAGCACTGCCGCTGAACCCCTTCCCAAGCACTACCACTGACCCCCCCCCCTCCCAGCGCTGCCACTGACCCCCCCCCCTCCCAGCGCTGCCACTGACCCCCCCCCCCTCCCAGCGCTGCCACTGACCCCCCCCTCCCAGCGCTGCCACTGACCCCCCCCTCCCAGCGCTGCCACTGACCCCCCCCCTCCCAGCGCTGCCACTGACCCCCCCCTCCCAGCGCTGCCACTGACCCCCCCCTCCCAGCGCTGCCACTGACCCCCCCCTCCCAGCGCTGCCACTGACTCCCCCCTCCCAGCGCTGCCACTGACTCCCCCCTCCCAGCGCTGCCACTGACTCCCCCCCCCCCCCAGCGCTGCCACTGACCGACCCTCGCTCCCAGCACTGTCACTGACTCCCCCCCCCCCCCCTGGCCCCAGCACTGTCACTGCCCCCCTCCAAGCACTATCACTGACCCCCCCCCCCCCCCCGCCCCAGCACTGTCACTGCCCCCCTCCAAGCACTGCCAGTGCATTAACCAGGCTATCTGTTGAAGAGGTGTAATCATTTTAAATTTAATCGAGTTAAATTATTTGGATGTAATAAATACTACACTATGAGATTATCTCTTTATGGGGCTGAGTCATTGCTTTTCCTGGGAAAGAGGGGCATATGGTACTTGGAGCTAAGCCATTTAAAGGGACCAGTTACTTATTTGGAATGTGCTGTATGACCTTCTATAATAAAAGGTCATATATCTGTAGTGAGTGCATAAGGCTCGATTCACACAGGGGCAACACGACTTTAACGCGACTTTGCACGGCGACTTCGGCGCGACTTCAGCGCGACTTTAGCAAATTACAACGCGACTTCAAGTCGCCTCCAGGACAGGCGACTTCGGCTGTGGCCAATCACAGGACAATCAGCTCTCTGGGAGGGAGGGGTTTTCCCTGCAAAGTCGCTTGACTTTGAGAGAGAGATCCGACTTGGAGGCGACTTCCATTGATTTCTATGGTACAGGTCGCCTACCAAGTCGGATCAAAGTAGTACAGGGAGTACGCTCTGAAGTCGGAGCGACTTCAGTAGTGTCTATTAAGACGCTCCCATTCACTCCCATTGAATCTCTTTCTGGGGCGACTTGAGGGCATACAAGTCGGATCCCAAGTCGTCCCAGTGTGAACCGACCCTTAGTGTGGAGCACATTGTTAAAGTTACAGAACTTTATTATATGAGCACAGTATTGGAGAGTACATACAGTACTTATCACACTTGAATATAGGATTTTCATTTTGTATGGTGTCATTGAGAATGTGAAGCGCCTTATCTTTAATTCATTTTTTCTTTGTTACTGATGGGAATGGCACAAGGCCTCATTCTAAGTCTAGATGGTGTGCTGGACAAAGCAGCAAAGAAAAGGAAGGCATTTCTTTCCAAAAAGAAGCAATCTGGGCCTAATAGGAATGTTAGTTTTCTTGCTGGCCTGTCTAAAGAAACAAACAGCTAACAGGCTTCCAAAAAGTCCACAACAAAAAGGGGGAAAAAATGGCTTCTCTTTGTCACTTCAGCAATGGCAAATATACCGATCACCCATAACAATATGACCACTGACAGGTAAAGTTAATAACATTTGATTATCTTGTTACAATGACATCTGGGATATATTAGGCAGCAAGTGAACATGTTATCCCTGAAGTTATGCTCCAGGATAAGCAAATATTGTCTAAATACAAGTGTCATGTGCAATCTTAATTTAAATGGGATTTTAAAGGCTCGTGTTTTTTTTTTTTTTTTTTAAAACACCTTGCAGTCACCGGCCCCCTAGCCCCCAGTGTTTTACTTACCTGATCCCCGAATTTCTGTCGTCGCGTCCCCGCCGTCACTCTCTCCATGGGTTCCCGGCTCTTGATTGGATAGATTAATAGCAGGGCAGCCATTGGCTCCCGCTGCTGTCAATCAAATCCAATGACGTGGTCACCGGGGGCGGGGCCGAGACCTGCATTTGGCCTCTATGGATGCTGAATGCTGGACTCGGAAGCATGCCCGCAAGGTAACCCCCTTGGGAGAGCGCTTCTCCAAGGGGGTTATGTAATGCGGGGAGGACCCGCCGAGGGGCCCCAGAAATGGATGTTCGGAGCCACTCTGTGCAATACGAGCTGCACAGTGGAGGTAAGTATGACATGTTTGTTATTTAAAAAAAACAAAAAAAAAACGATCCTTTATCACTTTAATCTCAGTGATGTATTTCTTTCAGATCTGTGCAGTAATTCAGTGTGAAATCTGACATGTGTTAAATCATTTGCTTGGATGTTATAAGTTGCACTGAGAAAATACAGCTGGATAAGACAAAATCTGTGTCTGTCTTCATTTCAGGCTGCAAAGCAACAAAATGTGATTATTTTAAAGGGGGGTGATTCTTTTCTATACCCACTGTATTAGTGTCCCAGAATCAATTTAAATCCTTTATGGTTACCCTTTCAGTAGCACTGTATATTTTTACAACCATTCATTATTTTGTTTTTCACCACAAAGCTATTCAACTTAATTAGAACAAAGTAACCTTAAGGCCCTTTCACATGGGTGGACCAATCGGGTATTTATGAATGAGTAATTTTAAACAATAATATTTTTAGGATACCGGATCAATCAATATGAACACAGACTAAAAATAGATTTATTCACCAGATATATATTCATACAAAATAGTTTATATATATATATATATATATATATTATATATATATATATATATATATATATATATATATATATATATATATATATATATATATTGGTTGACAAAAACACACATTACATGAAATTAAAAATGATTATGCTACATAAAATGTGAATATCAATTGAAATACTCGCTAATGGGAGTGTTGTACTTTTTAAATGACACCGAAATGATGAACTTCCCTGTAGAATCAATTACCTTGTAAAAATGACAATTAGACAGAACGTCTGTATTTCACAAATTCAACTGTTACTATACTGCAGGTATATTAGTGGTTAGCAATGTGAAATAAAATTAGACGTTTGTTATGTCAATAGCATGGAAACTATGAAATAAAAAATTGAAAAATTGAAGCTTAGAGAAAAATCTACAAGGCGGTTACTGATTTGAGAGAATAATTATCCAACTGTATAATAATCAATATTTAAGAGAACACAAATGAATATCAGGTAAAATCAATGAGACATAATTACCCTTCCCAAGATGACTACTGGTCTGAACTGCTGATTACCAGAGTTTTAGAATGGCTGCTGTGGCTTCCAAGATGGCTACTGTTCAAAGAGGAGTTACGAGTGACCTCAGAGTTTCAAAGCATAGGGTGTCGAGGAACTTCATGAATGTGGAGATATGAGTTGATGAATGGAGTGTGTCTGCGTCTCTGAGTGTCCTTTCATGGCATCTATCCTCATCCTAAATACCATATTAGACAATAGGCTCATAAAAGATATAAACTCAGCCCAAAAGGTATGACTTCTTTTCCATTGGTTGAAAAAATCTATTGATTGAAGCAGAACTGCAGGCAAAACCTTTTTTCCATGTTCTCGTTGCTAATCTCCTACCTTCACCAACTATGTCAGCCATGTTCTTCTGAGCTCTGTAGTTCCTCTGCAATAGGCTGCTGAACTTTCTGAAAAACCATTATTGCCTGGTGATTTCCTGTTTGTAAGACCGCAGGCTGCTATCCCTCCAGTAACCTTAGCCAGCGGTCTGACACTCCCTTTTGTAGTTCTTTTTTAAGCGAGCAGGAAGTTCTGTTTCCGCCTGGCTCACTGTAGTGGGAGGGGAGGGGTCTCGCAGCCCCTGGTCTGTGCCGCCCATAGAGGTGGTGTCCTCTTCCTCTGCTCCCTCCTCCTCCCTGCCAGCACCACCCTGTTCTCTCCGCCGCCACCGTCTGCCCTCCATACATCCTGCTATCTGTCTCCAGTGCGGGGAGAGTTACAGATCATCGGGATGACAGAGCTCATCTTGGGCTGATAGGTCTGTATGTGAGAACACCGCTCATCGTACAGCCCCGCCTCCCTGTACATTTTAACAGTGCGCTTTGCGCTGTCTGGCACAATTCTGGTGCAGGGAGGCAGGCCTGTACATCGAGCGGTGTTCTCACATACTGACCTATCACCCCGAGATGCGCTCTGTCCCGATTATCTGTAACTATTCCTGCTCTGCAACGATGGGCACTGAGGTCACCGCACTAATGGGCACTGGTGTCACCGCACTGATGGGCACTGGTGTCCTCGCACTGATGAGGCACTGGGGTCACCGCACTCATGGGCACTGATAATCTGCACTGGTGACACTGCACTGATGGGCACTGACAATCTGCACTGGTGACACCGCACTGATGGGCACTGATAATCTGCACTGGTGGTTCCTGACATGCGGCAATGGTGGTCTCTGACATTTGGCACTGGTGGTGTTTCCTGACATTTTGGCTCTGGTGGTCCCTGACATTTGGCTCTGGTGGTCCCTGACATTTTGGCTTTGGTAGTGGTCCCTGACATTTGGCTCTGGTAGTGGTCCCTGACATTTGGCTCTGGTGGTCCCTGACATTCGGCACTGGTGGTCCCTGACATTCGGCACCGGTGGTCCCTAACATTCAGCTCTGGTGGTCCCTGATTTGGGAAGCAGAAGGGACTGTTACAATGTTCACATTTATCCACTGCCCATTATCACGCTTTTCTTTGGACTATATGTCACTATTGGGACACTAGTTTATGTTTACAGAGGCATTCTGTTTTTATGACACGTGTTCTTTAGCGCTACAATTTATTGAATATCAGTCCCTGATATTCGGCACTGGTGGTCCCTGACATTCGGCACTGGTGGTCCCTGACATTCGGCACTGGTGGTCCCTGACATTCGGCTCTGGTGGTCCCTGACATTTGGCACTGGTGGTCCCTGTTATTTGGCTCTGGTGGTCCCTGTTATTTGGCTCTGGTTGTCCCTGACATTCGGCTCTGGTTGTCCCTGACATTCGGTTCTGGTTGTCCCTGACATTCGGTTCTGGTTGTCCCTGACATTCGGTTCTGGTTGTCCCTGACATTCGGTTCTGGTTGTCCCTGACATTCGGTTCTGGTTGTCCCTGACATTCGGTTCTGGTTGTCCCTGACATTCGGTTCTGGTTGTCCCTGACATTCGGTTCTGGTTGTCCTTGACATGCAGAACTGGTGGCCCCTGACATGCGGAACTGGTGGCCCCTGACATGCGGAACTGGTGGCCCCTGACATGCGGAACTGGTGGCCCCTGACATGCGGAACTGGTGGCCCCTGACATGCGGAACTGGTGGCCCCTGACATGCGGAACTGGTGGCCCCTGACATGCGGAACTGGTGGCCCCTGACATGCGGCACTGGTGGCCCCTGACATTCGGCACTGGTGGCCCCTGACGTTCGGCACTGGTGGCCCTGACGTTCGGCACTGGTGGCCCCTGACGTTCGGCACTGGTGGCCCCTGACGTTCGGCACTGGTGGCCCCTGACGTTCGGCACTGGTGGCCCCTGACGTTCGGCACTGGTGGCCCCTGACGTTCGGCACTGGTGGCCCCTGACGTTCGGCACTGGTGGCCCCTGACGTTCGGCACTGGTGGCCCCTGACGTTCGGCACTGGTGGCCCCTGACGTTCGGCACTGGTGGCCCCTGACGTTCGGCACTGGTGGCCCCTGACGTTCGGCACTGGTGGCCCCTGACGTTCGGCACTGGTGGCCCCTGACGTTCGGCACTGGTGGCCCCTGACGTTCGGCACTGGTGGCCCCTGACGTTCGGCACTGGTGGCCCCTGACGTTCGGCACTGGTGGCCCCTGACGTTCGGCACTGGTGGCCCCTGACGTTCGGCACTGGTGGCCCCTGACGTTCGGCACTGGTGGCCCCTGACGTTCGGCACTGGTGGCCCCTGACGTTCGGCACTGGTGGCCCCTGACGTTCGGCACTGGTGGCCCCTGACGTTCGGCACTGGTGGCCCCTGACGTTCGGCACTGGTGGCCCCTGACGTTCGGCACTGGTGGCCCCTGACGTTCGGCACTGGTGGCCCCTGACGTTCGGCACTGGTGGCCCCTGACGTTCGGCACTGGTGGCCCCTGACGTTCGGCACTGGTGGCCCCTGACGTTCGGCACTGGTGGCCCCTGACGTTCGGCACTGGTGGCCCCTGACGTTCGGCACTGGTGGCCCCTGACGTTCGGCACTGGTGGCCCCTGACGTTCGGCACTGGTGGCCCCTGACGTTCGGCACTGGTGGCACCTGACGTTCGGCACTGGTGGCCCCTGACGTTCGGCACTGGTGGCCCCTGACGTTCGGCACTGGTGGCCCCTGACGTTCGGCACTGGTGGCCCCTGACGTTCGGCACTGGTGGCCCCTGACGTTCGGCACTGGTGGCCCCTGACGTTCGGCACTGGTGGCCCCTGACGTTCGGCACTGGTGGCCCCTGACGTTCGGCACTGGTGGCCCCTGACGTTCGGCACTGGTGGCCCCTGACGTTCGGCACTGGTGGCCCCTGACGTTCGGCACTGGTGGCCCCTGACGTTCGGCACTGGTGGCCCCTGACGTTCGGCACTGGTGGCCCCTGACGTTCGGCACTGGTGGCGGCCCCTGACGTTCGGCTCTGGTGGCGGCCCCTGACGTTCGGCTCTGGTGGCGGCCCCTGACGTTCGGCTCTGGTGGCGGCCCCTGACGTTCGGCTCTGGTGGCGGCCCCTGACATTCGGCTCTGGTGGCGGCCCCTGACATTCGGCTCTGGTGGCGGCCCCTGACATTCGGCTCTGGTGGCGGCCCCTGACATTCGGCTCTGGTGGCGGCCCCTGACATTCGGCTCTGGTGGCGGCCCCTGACATTCGGCTCTGGTGGCGGCCCCTGACATTCGGCTCTGGTGGCGGCCCCTGACATTCGGCTCTGGTGGCGGCCCCTGACATTCGGCTCTGGTGGCGGCCCCTGACATTCGGCTGTGGTGGCGGCCCCTGACATTCGGCTGTGGTGGCGGCCCCTGACATTCGGCTGTGGTGGCGGCCCCTGACATTCGGCTGTGGTGGTGGCCCCTGACATTCGGCTGTGGTGGTGGCCCCTGACATTCGGCTGTGGTGGTGGCCCCTGACATTCGGCTGTGGTGGTGGCCCCTGACATTCGGCTGTGGTGGTGGCCCCTGACATTCGGCTGTGGTGGTGGCCCCTGACATTCGGCTGTGGTGGTGGCCCCTGACATTCGGCTGTGGTGGTGGCCCCTGACATTCGGCTGTGGTGGTGGCCCCTGACATTCGGCTGTGGTGGTGGCCCCTGACATTCGGCTGTGGTGGTGGCCCCTGACATTCGGCTGTGGTGGTGGCCCCTGACATTTGGCTGTGGTGGTGGCCCCTGACATTTGGCTGTGGTGGTGGCCCCTGACACGTTGCACTGCTTTGTATTTATAAGGCTGTAACCTATCATACTGTGTGTTATGTATGGCTAGCTGGCTGCAGAATGAGAGGTGTGATTTATGTTGAAGTGGGCGAGTTCACATTTACTTGTACAAGCCTAGTGTACCTCCCACATTCACTCCCGTCCTAAGGATTCGTGGGAAATGTAGTCAGATTAGTTATGCCCCGTACACACGATAGGATTTTCCAACGGAAAATGTGTGATAGGACCTTGTTGTCGGAAATTCCGACCGTGTGTAGGCTCCATCACACAGTTTCCATCGGATTTTCCGACACACAAAGTTTAAGAGCAGGCTATAAAATTTTCCGACAACAAAATCCATTGTCGGAATTTCCGATCGTGTGTACACAAATCCGAAGCACAAAGTGCCACGCATGCTCAGAATAAATAAAGAGATGAAAGCTATTGGCTACTGCCCCGTTTATAGTCCCGACGTACGTGTTTTACGTTGTCGCGTTCAGAATGATCGGATTTTCCGACAACTTTGTGTGACCGTGTGTTTGCAAGACAAGTTTGAGCCAACATCCGTCTGAAAAAATCCTAGGATTTTGTTGTCGGAATGTCCGATCAATGTCCGACCGTGTGTACGGGGCATTAGAGAGAGAGAAGAGGATATGATGCAATCACTGTTCTAAGAGATCCTCCCTGCCAGAAAAGATGATGCATTTTTTGAATCACAAAACTGACTTCCTGAAAATTCAATCAGTCATATCTGTAACGGTAAGAAATGTCACAAATGTAATAACTGTTTAGTGTTTTGTGTGTGTGTGTGTGGGGGGGGGGGGGGGTACTAATCAGGGATTTTTTGAAAATCCCAGAGTTCTGCTTTAACTTGTGGATTTAGGTAACATCACTTCCAACCGCAAGACATGTCTGAGGGCAGAGATATGTGTTCTGAAATATCTTTTAAATAATATGTTCTATTTTCACAATGTGTATCTGTTTATATAGTGGTGCTGATGAATATATATATTATAATATTCAGGGACTCTGATAACCAGTGCAATGTACAATACAACCAGTATAGTTTTAATCATCGATGTTCTAAGGGTTAAATCTGCTTAGACCTGGACAATCAGTGGAATTCTTTCGGAGCTCCGGAAGCATGCAATGCACAAGACAAGAGAGTCGTTCAATAAATGCTTGGTTTTATTGGTAAGGATCATATCTTTACACAATTTATGGACAAATCATGAGCAAACCAGTTTTTACTATAATAACTATCCCAACTTTTTTTCCAAAAATTTTTTTTTTTTCAGTTTAGGCCGATATGTATTCTTCTACATATTTTTGTTAAAATAAATTGCAATAAGCGTATATTGATTGGTTTTCACAAAAGTTATAGCGTCCACAAAATAGGGGTTAGATTTATGGCATTTTTATTATTATTATTTTTATTTTACTAGTAATGGTGGTGATCTGCTTATCAGGACTGCGATGTAGCGGTGGACACTTTTGACACATATTTGGGACCATTGACAATTATACAGCGAACATTGCTATAAAAATGCGCTGATTACTGTATAAATGTCACTGGCAGGGAAGGGGTTAACACTAGGGGGCGATCAAGGGGTTAACTGTGTTCCCTAGGTGTGTTCCAACTGTAGGGGGGATTGGACTGACTAGGCGAGGAGAGAGATCGGTGTTGATACTTAGTATGAACACAGCATCTGTCTCCTCTCCCCTGAGAGAACCGGGATTTGTGTGTTTACACACACAGGTCCCGGTTCTCGCTCTGTCTGTGCCTCCTGCAGCGTCTTAAAGGGCTGACATACAGGTACGATGGCTCGCCCAGGGGATCCATTCTGCTTCAGTTTAACTGCGGTGGCCAGTCGAAACCGATTAAAAAAATCTTACTTCTAATTTTTTACATCAAAATATTATATTTTTACCTTATGACAGAATTATCATTGGGTCAGTAGACTTTTAAATCATAACTGTATCCATGACCTCGAATATAATATATAATTTGATTTATAATCATACGGGTACATGGCTCTCCGTATAAAAAAAGGGTGTCGCTAGAGGCAGAGGTGAGTAAATCTGCTTTGCGCCAAAGTATTTGGATACCAAGGAAATATAGAGGGGACTCAAGAGAAATGGCCCCAATTACCATAGAAACATGAGTTTGGGATAAGCTATTCAAAAATACTTCTTGGCAATATAATAGTCCTCTGATGCCGTTGACGGGCAACAATTATTTCCCTCTAGGCAAGGATAATAAACTTTATTTAAAAAGGACCTCTTTGGACTGTCTTAGGTTAAAAGACGTCCTGAAGGGAAAAGTCCTATGCTCACTATCCGAAATGCGACGTAAATATGGGGTGACAGCATGGGATACATGGAGATATAGACAACTTCAACATTTCATAGAATCTCTCCCGAAACCCCTCTGCTCAGTCAGCAAGCTAAATGTATGGGAAAGATCAGTCGATCAAGGGCAAATAAATAGACAGGGGATTTCAAATGTTTATAGGATGCTGATGAGGCCCCCAGGTGGGGAATCCCTGTGTCCCTTGGAGGGGTGGGGATTGGAACTAAACCAGCCTAGTGCCTGAAACAATGAGAAGTAAAATCTTGGACTATGTTCACTTGTCTTCAATGGGCACAGGGATGAAGGAAATGAATTATAATTATTTATTAAGTGCTATTATGTCCCAATAAAATTGCACAAAATCAGTCCAGACTTGTCTCCTTTATGTTGGAGGGAATGTGGGGAGATTGGAACGCATGCACACAGATGGTGGCAGTGTCCCCTAATACAGCCTTATTGGAGGGAAGTACTTGATTGGATAAAGAAGATTAGTGGGAATGAAATTGGACTTGATCCCTGGCAATGCCTGTTCCATGGAACTGGGATGCCAAGGAAGAAATACAGAGCAACAATTATTCCATTTCTGCTAAATGCAGCAAAGGCATTAATCCCGAAACAATGCAAGTCAAGCGCAGTCCCGACGATAAAGGATTGGTTTAGGGAGGTAGACAAAATTAGGTTAATGGAAGAGGTAATACATATGCAAAATAACTCAGAAAAAAAATTGCTAGTACTTTGAGGAAATGGCTGGAATTTAGACAAACCCAGGTATATGTGAACTGTATGGGAAGTAATTTGGTGATCCTGCGCTCCGCGTCCATGTCCCCCCCCACCTTTTTTTTTTTTTTTGATACACAGTAAGTGGGTACACTTTATTGGAGGAATTTTCGATGGTAGTAAAAAGTCGAGAATTTCCTCTCATTATAAAGTAATAAAGAGGGATTGAGAAATTCAGTTTTATTGTATTGAGAAGGAACTCACTGAGAGAATTAAACACTAGGCTAATCCCCCTTTTCATGGTGTTTTTTTTTTTTTTTTCTTCACAGAAATAAGCACTTTCAAAGAGGGATTTTTTTTCATAGGGGTAAAGAGTTGAGAATTTCTCCTCCTTATTAACTAATAAAGAAATGGGATAGGTCACGTTTGCCGGTCAAGGAACGGCACAAAGTACTAGGAAGGTGACTAGAGCATTTATCACAAGTATAAAGGATGACACCTTTGAGTTGAATAGACGGGGGTGTGTCCTTCTTTTTTTTTTTTTTTTTCCTCTTCGGGGGGGACACTTCCTGAAGTGTTTGAAATTAACTCTGGACAGACTCAATTAATATTTGTTTCCCTGTATAAACAATTCTTATGCCCCGTACACACGATCGGAAATGCCGCCAGCAAAACTCCGATGAGAGCTTTTGGTCGGAAAATGCGACCGTGTGTATGCTCCATCGGACTTTTGCTGGCGGAATTCCAGCCAGCAAAAGATTGAGAGCAGGTTCTCCATTTTTCGGTCGGAAAAAGTTCCTACTTGAAAATGCGTTTGTCTGTATGCAATTCCGACGCGCCAAAAATCACGCATGCTCAGAATCGAGTACGAGATGGAGTGCTCGGTCTGGTAAAACTAATGGAGATAGCACATTCGTCACGCTGCAAACTATTGGAACTTTTAATGCAGCACATTCTTTTGTTCTTTATAATGCTAGAAGAATGAAGTTGTTTTGCTGCTTATATTTACACAGAGTTCTGACAAACTTATTTCTTTATTATTTCTCGCGATCTCCTAAATCTTTTTTGTTTTTAAAGCCAGATCTCTATAATAATGTTTAGAATTATTTTTTATAGTCATTTTTTTATTTTTAATCAAGATCTCCTGTTTTTTGGATTATTTTTAAATTCGTTTCTAGTGATCTCCATTTTTTTTTTCTTTTTTGGTGTGTCAAGTTTCCACAACATTATTATCTTGTATTTTTATAAAGCTCAAGGAGGTTGGTGTTGGTGTCCCTTGTTAATTTGACATTGTATTTTGGAAATTTACCTGCCTACTCACAAACTGTCCAATTTGAAGAAAAACACATAGGCATTAGGCAAGTATTTTCATATAAAAAAAAAATATTCTGGCTCATAACAAAATAAAGAGGAAGACAACGCCGGAGAAACTGCTTGAATTTGCGAAGCCTTTGGCTCTCAGGGCAGACATCAACTCTTTGTAAATTAAAATTGGTAGCCTGAGAAGTCCATATAATAGGGAGCACAATCTGGTCCAGGACCTCCCAGAGATAAAGAACAGCAGCAGATGACATATGTGTCCCCAGGCTGTGGTACTACAACAGCCTGTGTCTTCTGTCAGACCAGACTGAACCCAGGCCATCACTTTCTTGTCTTCCTTGCAGCCTTCCCTCCAGCCTTCCTTGGAGGCTGTGGCTCTGGAGGTGGACTTGTGGCAGGAGGAGGATGGGCGAGTGCAACTAAGTGCATGTTATCACTCATTTGGCCCCTCAACCCCTTATGATAGGCCTCAAAAATAATTTTTTCACAGATGAGGCGTTGGCCCTCCTCCATTTGCTGCAATTTGGCAGCTGCATAGCAGCCATAGGCCTCTTCAGCATTGGGGGGGGGCTTTTCAGGACGTCCTTAATGAGGCCCAGTGCTGCCTCCTCCACGTTACTCCCCTTCCTGGACCTTTTTGTTGGAAGGCAGAGGGGGAGGCACCTGGGATTGGGTGTGGCTACTGGGCCTGGCCACCTCCTGGCTGACACTTGCCCCCGCCTCCTCCTGTGTGCCACATTCCAGAGCCTCGTCCTGGCTGAGGTCTTCCTTTGTATGAAAAAGGGACATAGTTTTTGGTTCATCAGTCACACACAATTTTCAGCTCATGACTGTTGCAAATTGAATGTTAATAAATAGAAAAGACTATCATTCTGAGCCCAGCATTTTTCGTTCTTGTCACAATCATTTTTGGCCCCTACTGTCTATTGATATGTAAAACACTTTTTGTTAAATCATTCGTTATCAATAATATCTAATTAACAATACTAATTTTCGGGCAATAAATATGTTTAAAAAATACTATACCTGGCTCCAACTGGGCTCCTCAACTTCTTCCAGGATGGAAGGCCCAGGTTGATCCTCGGAAGCCTCAACTGGGGTTGAGGGAGTGGCTTGAGGGAAGGCTGGATTGAAGTGTAGAAAGTGATTCCCTGACTTCCATCTGGTCTTCCAGAAACCGCATCCTGTTGTAGTACCACAGACTGGGTGCATACTTGTCTTCTGCTGCTGCTCCTGATCTCATGGAAGCCTGGACCTTATTAAGCTCCTTCCTATACGTGCCTCTCAAGCTACCAATTTTCTTCTCCACAAACTCGATGTCTGCGTTGGGGACCTGCGTTGTCACAAATTGCAGCAGTTTCTCCAGCGATGCCTTCCTAGCTGGTTTATTGCGATATAATGGGTTTTTAACCTCCCACAAATTACGCATATCCCTGTATTTGTCAATGAAATGGCCCATGAATTCCGGGTCTTTGAATTGCTTTAGATTTGCTGCAAGACAAAATACAAGACAAAAACACTAATATCAGGCTTAACTCTCCTAATCTTATCCCAATATAGGCCTCAATCTCGAATCAGTATAGGCCACTGATGGCCCAAGTTAAAATGTTACCTTCGTTAGAACGTTCGGCGCTTCTGGTCTTCCTTCCTAGGCATACAAAACGTAGGTACGAGACACACGTGTGTTAGCTTTATATACACTGCGCATGCGTGAAACTCTGCCCGCATCGCCCACCCCTGATGCTTTTTCTAGAATATTCCTTGCCCCTTATCTTTTGGCACAGTGGGAGATGAACATAGCGGAGACACAGCAGGTGCATAATAGCAGTAACGAGGAGGAAAACCCGGAGCCAGAAATGTCCCGATCCTGGAGGAGAAGATTTAAGGGCTCAAATATGGCCTTTGTAGAGATGGCGGAGATGGTAGACATCTTGAAGAGGGCTGACTATGACGGGAAGTATTGACCGTACCTAAACCCAAATGTGAGAAAGGTCAAGATCATGACTAAAGTTGTGAAGAGTCTGCACAGGAATTTTGGGGTACGACGATCCAAGGAGCAATTGAGGAAACGCTGGGCAGACCTTAAATTGAGGGAGCAGGATCAGTACAGAAGGATCAAGAAAGCTCTTCTAAAAAGTAAGTAGTTGTCGTGTGTTTTCCGATTTATTTTTATTATTATTATTATTATTACTTGCATGCTGCCCCATGTGCTTTTCTTTTACTGTTGTACAGTTTAACCATTTCCCTATCCGGCCATAGTAATATGACGTCCACAGATGGGATCTCCCATCCTGGGTGGACGTCATATGATGGCCTGGGCTTCCCGGCCGTCTAGGAGGCACGCGCCCGCCGCGTTGCTCGGGACCCGTGCGTGTGCCCGGCGGCCTCGATGTGCGCCGCGTACCCGCGATTGCCCATTAACCGGGCCGGACCGTGGATCTGTGTGTGTAAACGCACAGATCCAAGTCCTGTCAGTTGAGAGGAGACCGTTCTGTGTTCCCAGTACAGCGGTCTCCTCCCCTTGTACGTCCCTGCCCCCTACAGTTAGAATCACTCCCTTAGGAAACATATTTAACCCCTTGTGTCCCCCTAGTGGTTAACCCCTTCACTGCTTGACACACTTATACAGTAATCAATGCGATTTTATAGCATTGATCGCTGTATAAATGTGGTCCCAAAAACTGTATCAAAAGTGTCCGATGTGTCCGGCATAATGTCGCAGTCACGGAAAAAAATTGCGATCGCCGCTATTACTAGTAAAAAAAAAAAATAATTTTTTTTTTAAAAACTCCATAAATCTATCCCGTATTTTGTAGACGCTATAACTTTTGCGCAAACCAATCAATATATGCTTATTGCGATTTTTTTTTTTTTAGCAAAAATATGTAGAAGAATACGTATCGGCCGAAACTGAGGAAAAAATTTTGTTTTTTTTTTAAAAAAATTGGGATATTTATTATAGCAATAAGTAAAAAATATTGTTTTTTTTTCAAAATTGTCGCTCTTCTTTTGTTTATAGCGCAAAAAATAAAAAACGCAGAGGTGATCAAATACCACCAAAAGAAAGCTCTATTTGTGGGGAAAAAAGGACGTCAATTTTGTTTGGGTACAATGTCACAGGACCGCGCAATTGTCGTTCAGCGACAGCGCTGAAAAGTAAAAATTGGTCTAGTAAGGAAGGGGGTGAAAATGCCCTGTATTGAACCGGTTAAAATGGCAACTTTCAGGCTCGTGGGCACAGTAATCGTTTGCAGTAAACATAGTTCGTTCACCAACTAAATACAATGTTTTAGGCAGATACAGGGTTAACTACATTTGGTCATGCTAATTTGTATTAAAAGAAGTTTAGGACATTGTTGTCTAGATGTGTTTGTAACTAGAATGATTAACAAACTTGATTCAGTGTAATGTAAGGAGAGGACACTCAGCAGCTGTTTACACATCTGGACTCAGGAGCACTAGTGTGGGACACAAGAACAAACTTTTTAGGGTGTCCCACACAGGTACTCCAGTGGATACTAGGGGTGTCTACATGTGTGAAACTTGTCCAAAAAAGGTAAGTATTGCAGCTTTGTTAAGGGAATAAATAATGTCTTCAACTTGGAACTCTGCCCAAACAGATAATTGTACCCCACTTCCAAGCAACATTTCATATTCCTATTTCTGGCCTCAAATATCTGTGTGCTAAGTATACCTTTTTGTTTCATTCTCATAGGGGAGAAAAGACTTGGGACGTCTGAGGACTCCAGGAACCCCACCTCCTGAAGAAGGGGAACATAGGACACCACAACCTCAGGATGTGGAGAAAGGAGAGGTGGTGGAAATTGTCACCACAACAGGTAAGTGTCTGACACCACAGATTCAGGTAATAGATGTATGCCTGCATATTTATGATACATGATGTGTATTTTTTCTTTTAGGTGATGTGCATGTTGTGGAAGAACAATCTACTCATTTCCCTACTGACAGTGCACAAAAGCTAATCCAGGACATAATGTTTTGTAGTAAGGATTTAGACCTCATAAAAGAAAAAACCGAAGAGATTGAACAAAGAATGAAGAACATGATCAATGTATTAGGGAGAATCTAAACCCAAAAAAAATTACAACTTTTTTTTTTTTTTTTTCTTTACTGAAAATGTAACCACTTGACAACTGGGCACTTAAACCCCCTTCCTAACCAGACCAATTTTCAGCTTTTGGTGCTCTCACATTTTGAATGACAATTACTCAGTCATGCAACACTGTATCTATATGAAATTTTTGTCCTTTTTTCACACAAATGGAGCTTTCTTTTGGTGGTATTTAATCACCGCTGGGTTCTTTATTTTTTGCGCCGTAAAAGAAAAAAGACCGAAAAATCTGTAAAAAAATACATTTTTCTTCATTTCTGTTATAATATTTTGCAAATTAGTAATTTTTCTTCATATATTTTGGCCAAAATGTATACCGCTACATATCTTTGGTAAAATTAACCCAAATCGGTGGATATTATTTGGTCTTTGTGAAAGTTAGAGTCCAAAAGCTATGGTGCGAATATCTGAAAATTGATCACACCTGAAGTACTGACGGCCTATCTAATTTCTTGAGACCCTAACATTCCAGAAAAGTACAAATACCCCCCAAATGACCCCTTTTTGGAAAGAAGACATTCCAAGGTATTTAGAAAGATGCATGGTGAGTTTTTTGAAGTTGTCATTTTTTTCCCACAATTCTTTGCAAAATCAAGGTTTTTTTTTTTACTTTTTTTTTTCCCCACAAAATTGTCATATTAGCAGGTTATTTCTCACACACCGCATATGCATACCACAAATTACACCCCAAAACACATTCTGCTATTGCTCCCGAGTACGGTGATACCACATGTGTGAGACTTTTAGACAGCGTGGCCACATACAGAGGCCCAACATGCAGGGGAGCACCTTCAGGCGTTCTGGAGCACCCAGGCCAATTCTGACATTTCTCTCCTACATGTAAAAATTATCATTTATTAGCTAGAAAATTACATAGAACCCCAAAACATTATATATGTTTTTTTAGCAAAGACCCTAGAGAATACAATGGCGGTCGTTGCAACTTTTTATCTCGCACGGTATTTGCGCCGCAATTTTTTTAACGTGTTTTTTTTGGAAAAAAAAAATGTTTTGTGCTTTACAAAAACCAAAACAGTAAAGTTAGCCTAATGTTTTTGCATAATGTGAAAGATGAAGTTACGCCGAGAAAATAGATACCCAACATGTCGCCTTTCAAAATTGCACGCGCTTGTGGAATGGCGCCAAACTTTGCTACTCAAAAATCCCCATAGGCGACGCTTTAAAATTTTTTACTGGTTACATGTTTTGAGTTACAGAGGAGGTCTAGGGCCAAAATTATTACTCTGACTCTACCGATCGCAGCGATACCTCACATGTGTGGTTTGAACACCGTTTTCATACGTGGGTGAGACTTACGTATGCGTTCGCTTCTGCATGCGAGCACACAGGGACAGGGGCGCTTTAAAATTTATTTATTTATTTATTTTATTGTTCATTTTACTTTATTTATTTTAGTTTGATGCTTTTTTCCAAAAAAAAAATTTTTGACCACTTTTATTCGTATTACAAGGAATATAAACATCCTTGTAATAGGAATATGGCATGACAGGTCCTCTTTACAGTGATATATGGGGTCAATAAGACCCCACATCTCACCTCTAGGCTGGGAAGCCTGAAATTAAAAAAAAAAAAAAACGATCCTGGCTTCGATCGTAGCGGTGAGTCGGTAGAAGCGCAGGAGGGGGGGACATCCCCTCTCGCCTCCCGTAAGAACGATCAAGCAGTGGAACAGCTTCTATGATCATTCTCATGGTGTAGGGAATCGCTGGATGAAAAAGCTGATATCTGAATGATGCCTGGTAGCTGCACCCATCATTCAGATATCCCCGCACAAAGTCAAGGACGTTGTATGACGGCCGGCGGGCGGTAAGTGGTTAAAACGCTTTTTTTTTTTTTTTTAACACAAAGTTGTCCATTTATACAATATTTCTACCACATAACATGTACATACCAAAAATGACACCCCAAAATAGATTCTCCTACTCCTCCTGAGTACGGCGATACCACATGTGTGAGACTTCCACAGCCTGGCCACATACAGAGGGCGAGTACAGCTGAGCATGGCTCAGCATGGCGGGGTATTGCGGGGTATGGCGGGGGCATGGCAGAGTATGGCGGGGGCATGGCAGAGTATGGCGGGGGCATGGCAGAGTATGGCGGGGGCATTGCAGAGTATTGCACAGTATTGCACAGCATTGCAGAGTATTGTGGGGGCATTGCAGAGTATTGTGGGGGCATTGCAGAGTATTGCACAGCATTGCAGAGTATTGTGGGGGTATTGCAGAGTATTGCACAGCATTGCAGAGTATTGTGGGGGTATTGCAGAGTATTGCACAGCATTGCAGAGTATTGTGGGGGTATTGCAGAGTATTGCACAGCATTGCAGAGTGGTGAGGGATGGCTGAGCATGGATGGATGGCTGGATGTCTCTGTGCAGCGCTGTGGGCACTACACATACAGCCCACAGGCTGCAGACATCCATCCATCCCCCTCCCCGCTCACTGTGTACCGATCGGTACACAGGAGGGGAGGAGAGGAACCAGCGTCATCAGATGACGCCGGTCTGTTTACATGTGATCGCGCGGTCATTTGATGGCGCGATCACATGGTAAACGGCCGCTATCAGCGGCCATTTACCGGGATCCGTGATGCGCCGGGTCCTCTGGACCCGGCGGTCACGGATGTGTTCGGTTGCGCGCCCCAGGGGGCGCGCGAGAGGGGAATTCTGGGAGGACGTCATAGTACGCCCTCCCAGAGTTATCCAACCGCCCTGCAGCCGTCATTCGGCTATGGGCCGGTTGGTAAGTGGTTAAATAACCTTTTAATAGATTTTAAAAGCCAAATTTGGAAGATGCACACAGTTTGTCAACATGTGCTATCTGCCACCAGGGGATATCAATGTACGCGTTTTTTGGGTGCAACCCCTTTCTCGCAACTCTAGTAGGTGAGAGGAAGGGCTTGCACCCCCAAAACACATCCATTGATCCCCCATGATGGGAGATAGCACATGTTGACATTGGGCATGGGATCAGGAGGGAAATCCCCATTTTGACTCCCAATTTGTGTGTATCATCTAAATTTGGCTTTTACAGGGGTGAGATCACCCCATCTGATGAAGGCAAGATCAACACATTTTTGACACTATAATGTCTAATATTGCCTTCAGTTTTTTAATGTTGAACTTTGTAAGTTCTGAGTTGTGTATGTTATGTTTTGAAACATGCCTGTTTATGTACCAAAAAAATATTTTCAAGGTAAAAATTTTTAAATCCAAGATGTTGTTATTTTTTTTACCAAAAAAGGTTTTACAACGCACATGTGAATGTTCACGGAGTAAAAGGTTTTATACTCAACAATGCGTGGGTTCTTCTTTCAATGCTCAATACCAGTTTTTGTATTAAGTTGGTGTTTACAGTGACAATGGGTGTTATTTAAATAATGGAAAAAACACTTAGCACTACAAGTGCACCAGGAGAACCTAGGAGACAGATAAAAGAAACGCAAGCAGTAAATCAAATTCAAGATTTTATCATATAACTTTTTTTTTTATTTGGAAAATATTTAAAAATTTGCTGGCATAGCAATGGCCCCCCTACACGTAAAATATTCCACATATTATTGACGCACTTCATGGGAGCTTTGGGGGGGCAAGCCAGGATAGCCAGCTTCCAGGGCTGTCATTGTTGGTTCATGAAGTCCGGCCTCAGGCCCAACTGAGGCTACATAATTAGTAGCATTTCGCTTTAAAAAGTTGTGCAAGATGCAGCATGCTAACACGATGTGGTTACGTTTGTACTCCGCCATATTTATAGCTCTTAGAAAAAGGCAGAACCGGCTGGCCATTATCCCAAAGGTGTTCTCCATGACTCTTCTGGCTCTGGCCAGCCGGAAATTAAAAACCCTCTTCTCCGGGGTGAGGGTTCTCTGGGGGAATGGCCTCATCATGTGATCACCCAGACCAAACACTTCATCAGCAATAAAAACGAACGGGAGTCTTTCCACGTTCTCTTCCGCAGGTGGCAATCCCAAGCCACCACTCTGTAAACGTCCATAGAACTCCGTCTGGGCAAAGACTCCACCATCCGACATCCGGCCATTCTTCCACACGTCCACATAGAGAAACCCATATGTCGCTGATGCCACCGCCATTAACACAATACTATGAAACCCCTTATAATTAAAATAGTATGACCCCGAATGGGGTGGTGGGACGATGTGGATGTGCTTCCCATCAATTGCCCCTCCACAGTTGGGAAAGTCCCAACGGTCGGCAAAGTGGGATGCCACAGTCTGCCATTCCTGTGGAGTTAAAGGAAACTGTGTAGTCAAAACATAAAAAAAAAAAAGAATTTGTACTTTTGCACATAACATTGCAAGCAGATTAGACACAAACATTCTTGGCCAACATCAGTATAAACAATTATTTTAAGGAATGTTTAAAGACAAAAATAGAAGGTCCACTTATCAGATTCCTCACCCCCTCTGATGGCCCATTGTAAAAATTTTAGGGGGGTAGGGTTACAAATTAGTTTGGAAGCCAAAAAAAAGCCTCTGGCATTCTGCCTGAATTTAAGGACCACAATAACATTTGTACACAGTTTAGGGGGTATTTAGGGTAAAGCACTACTATGGAGCTGACAAAATACATTAAGTGACTAGACTAGGTGTATATGGGCCCAGGATAGCATGCTGGGGAGGTTAGTGAAGGCAAATATGCATGAAGGGCAAAAAAGGAGCATTAAAAACTTCCAGCATGCATGAGAACAAAGGGGACATTCACAGCATATTACAATCATGGTAATTAGGGAATGATGAAAGAAATACAATACATTAGCATACATTAAATACATAGCATGTGATGTTAAAGGAGAAAACGTACCCTAAAATAGTCCTCCTGCAGGACCTGAAGAATGGTAGAACAGGTCTCTGGAATAATGATCCCCAGAGCCTGGGGTGAGATGCCTGTAGAGAATTTGGTCCTGTAGACTTCTCCCATCGCCAAGTACCACAAAGTGGGGACTAGCCTGTGCTCCGGAGTGATGGCTTGCTGCATGCAGGTGTCCTGCTTCGTAATATAAGGGGACAGCAGAGCCAACAGATGGTGAAAAAGGGGGTCCGTCATCCGGAGAAAATTCCTGAAATCATCAGGGTTATTCTCCTGATTCTCCTGTCTCCTGCAGCAAAGGCATATGAGAGAATTGGTCACGCTGGAGCAACCTATTCTTGGTCCATGAACTCCTCCCCACCCTGTTCATGCACTGGACTTGGGTCAAAGCAAGAACCCCAACACCAAGCACCCACATAGCACAAACTCTACAACGAGTACATACCCGCAACATGGCTTCAAAAACGGTCGGCTGGTCAGAACGAACTAATAGAACGCACTGAAAAACAGCAAGGCCTGTGAAGAGCGAGCTGAAAATCAGAAACGAGCGGACAAGAACGCACTGAAAGACAGATACGAACTGACTACACGCACTGAAAACCAGATACAAACCCTCAAGCACAAACTGAAGAGCAGTAACGGACTGAAAAGCACGAGGCTGAAAAGCGCGAATCGTCTTTCACCAAACTTCTACTAACACGAGATTAGCAGAAGGAGCCCAAAGGGTGGCGCACTGGCTATTGATCTTCCTTTTCCTAGTGCCTTTGTATGTGATGTACGTCATCGCGTTCTTGATGGTCGGAATTTGGTGTGACCGTGTGTATGCAAGACAAGCTTGAGAGGAATTCCGTCGGAAAAGCCAGCATACCTTTTTCAGACCAAAATCCTGATCGTGTGTACGCAGCATTAGAGTCTTATCAATGGGTTCCATTATAGATGTGCGATTTCTTTGAGAACAATCCAGTTAAGTATATGTGTCAACTTTTATTGTGACATCAGGCCTCTTTATCTACCCACCCAAAACATTCGCAATTTGTTTGTATTATTTAGTGTAGGTTATTCATCGAAAGTTGGGATATATATAAAAGAAGTCGTGGTGACCCTTAGTTCACCTCCCATACCTGGGGCTCATGATCTAAAATATGCGTTTGTTGACACCCACCGACATCCGATCCTGTCCACTAAAAACAGACGGGTTGGTGATCCGTTCCCCATTCGTTTGGCGGATCGGATGGCAGTCTGGTGTAAACGAACAGGCAGTGCATCTACTTCTGACCACCCATACAGGAGAGCGGGCTGTGTCTGTATCCGCTCTGCATATGCAGAGCGGATGCGGACCACTATATGCCTGCTCAGCGAGGATCAGCAGACAGATTACCTGCTAAGCAGATTGGACTCCAACAAAGCCTGCCCAGTATGTAAGGCGCCTTAGTGTCAAACAGTTAATTGCCAGTAATCAAGATTTCTTTTATTTCAGACCATTTGAGTGGAAGTCTTATCTCTGTTTCAGAACGTAAAACTTTTTTTTTTTTGGGCTGGACACGAGAATCACAAAAAAATTAACTGCTCTAATATTGGTCCATGTACCCAATCCACCAAACTTTAAGATTTGTGCATTTCAGGGATAATTCTCTGTTCTTCCAGAAGTTACCCATGCAAAATTTGACAGCTCTTCATTTTCTTTTTTAAACAATTTCCCTGATTTATAACCCTGAGTATGGGTTAAGGTTGTACACATTTTGTGAGAGGGGCACAGGCTACACATTTTGATTCTCTGTTTACGAAGGGAGAGTGAGCCAGCTGGAGCTCCCTGGTAGGGATCAGCCGAACAGCCCCCCAGTTTGGTTTGCACCAGAACATGCGAACAGACAAAAAATTTGTGCGAACACCGTCAACACAAACATGAAAAATCAAAAGTGCTCTTTAAAGGCTTATATGCAAATTATTGCCATAAAAAAGTGTTTGGGGATCCGGGTCCTGCCCCAGGGGATATGTATCAATGCAAAAAAAGTTTTTAAACCAACTGTTTTTTCAGAAGCAGTGATTTTAAGAATGATTAACGTGAAACCATAAAAATGAAATATTCCTTTAAATATCGTGTCTGGGGAGTCCCCCTGGTCTGCCTGTAAAGTAGCGTCCCATGTTTATAACAGTACCACAGCAAAATGACATTTCTAAAGGAAAAAATGTCATTTAAAATTGCTTGCGGCTGTAATGTATTGCCGGGTTTCCGGCAATATACATAAAAAAAAATCTTCTTTTTTTTTTTTATTTTTTTTAAAAAAATTTTAAAAATAAAATGGCGTGGGGTTCCCCCCAAAATCCATACCAGGCCCTTCAGGTCTGTTATGGATATTAAGGGGAACTCCACGCCAAAATAAAAAAAATGTGGGGTCCCCCCAAAGCACCTTGTCCCTATATTGATGGGGACAATGGCCTCATCCCCACAACCCTTGCCCGGTGGTTGTGGGGGTCTGCGGGCAGGGGGATTATCGGAATCTGGAAGCCCCCTTTAACAAGGGGGCCCCTAGATCCTGGCCCCCCCTATGAGAATAAATTTGGGATACATTGTACTCCTACCCATTCACCAAAAAAGTGTCAAAAAAGTAAAAACGACAGCAGACAGTTTTCGACAATTCCAAAAAAGCGATGTACATCCCGCAATTTAAATCCATCTTCAATCATGGCACCGACAGTCCCGAGAAAAAAAAACCAGAAAAACTCTGCCTCCATGGGTGATGTAAATGGGTGAC
Source organism: Lithobates septentrionalis (assembly GCA_037952835.1). NCBI lineage: Eukaryota > Metazoa > Chordata > Amphibia > Anura > Ranidae > Lithobates > Lithobates septentrionalis. The sequence goes on from JBBDGP010001521.1 coordinate 46,977, forward strand.
CCGCCTCCTTTGATGACATGACGTCAGAAGGGGCAGGGTCACCCCAGTTACATCACCGGGTCGACCCCACCCTTGCTTATATAATAGCTGTCACCGCAAAAAGACTGCAGTCGGCGGCACGCCTCCCACGGTGAATGGTAGGGGTACAATGTACCACATACTTATTCACATAGGGGGGCTGGGATCTGGGCCCCCCTTGTTAAAGGGGGCTTCCAGATTCCGATAAGCCACCCGCCCGCCCGCAGAGTGTTGTGGGGATAAGGCCCTTTTTACCAACAACATGGGGACAAGGTGCTTTGGGGGGACCCCAAAGCACCCCCCATGTTGAGGGCATGTGGCCTGGTACGGTTCTGGAGGGGGGCACTCTCTCATGGGTTCTTTCATTTCTGAGCATGCCTAGTCTTGCTCTTCAGATTTTTTCTGTCAGAAAACCGTACTAATGAAAAGAAAATTGGACAAATTTTCGGCAGACAAAAACTGGATGTGCAGGCTTGAAAATTTTTTTCTGATGTGACCACAACGGTCACATCAGACAAAAATTTTCAAGCCTGCACATCCAGTTTTTGTCTGCCGAAAATTTGTAATCGGCTGTCAAAAGCAGCATACTAACGATCAGAAAATCGGGAGATCATTCATCGGATGAAATTTATCTTCAGATTTTCTGACAGTGTGTACAGGCCTTTAGGAGCAAAGCTAAAGTTTAGATAACAAAATCCTAATTAACAAGAATTCAACTACAGGTGAGTCTAATTATTCATTAAACAGTTGTCCAGCAGACAGTTGATTATAAAAAGGCATTACTTAACACAAAAAACCCCTTCCCATTTTATGCTGTCAGCAATGGCACCACATGGAAGAGAAATGTCACAAGGTCTGAGGAAGAAAATAATTTCTTTACACAGGAAAGGTAAAGGCTACAAGAAGATCAGCAAAGCTTTAATTATCAATCAGAATACTGAGTGATACAAAAATTTAACAAAGATGGAACTGCAACCATCTCGCAGAGACGTCCAGGCCATCCACGGAAGTTAACACCTCGACAGGAGCATCTTTTGATGAGAAGGGTTGAAGAAAATTGCCATGCAAGTTCACTGCAGTTAGCTAAAGAAGTAGAAAGCCAAACTGGGGTGATTGTGTCCCATGACGCAATATGGCGTACACTGCAGAGGAATTGCATGCATGGGTGTCGTCCATGAAGGAAGCCTTTCCTAAAGCCCATGCACAAAAAAGCCTGCCTAAAATTTGCCAGGGCCCATGCTGAAAAATAGGAAGACTACTGGGACTCTGTACTCTGGAGTGATTAGACCAAGATAAATGTTTTTGGACCTGATGGCTTCAAAACTGTATGGCGTCGCAAAGGTGAGGAGTACAAAGAAAAATGCATCGTGCCTACAGTGAAACATGGTAGTGGCAGTGTCTTTCTGTGGGGCTGCATGAGTGCTGCTGGTGTCGGGGAGCTGCATTTCATTGATGGTATCATGAATTTACAGATGCACTGCTCTATATTGAAAGAGAAGATGCTACCATCACTCCGTGCCTTTGGTCGTCGAGCATATTTTCCAACATGACAATGCTACAAAAACACAAATCTAAAGCCACTGTTGCATTTCTGAAGAAGAACAGGGTAAAAGTGATTCAGTGGCCAAGTATGTCTCCTGATCTGAACCCAATCGAACACATGGGGAATTCTGAAGAGACAATTTGAGCATCACTCTCCATCCAGGCTCTAAAAGAGGTCCTTCTTGAAGAATGGAAAGAGATAGATGTTGCAATATGTTGCCAACTTGTTTATTCCATGCCTAGAAGCCTTGGTGCTGTCCTTTCAAATCATGGAGGTCATACAAAATCCTAGATGTAGTAGTTTTTGTTTTGGGGTGAATTCATTTTTGTATCAATTAATTTGAGTAAAACTGAATGTTTTGTAATCTAAGTTATATTATTAACCTTACTTTCATGTAATGAGCTAAACAAATGTTCTATGAAACGCAGTTTTTTCAAAATTTTGGAAATTGTTTTCTGAGATATTAATTAAAATCTTACTTTTCAAAAGGGGTCTACTCCTTTTATACTGAGCACTGTAACTATTGTTCCTACTGTTAGAGCCTCTCTCAATTAAAAATTATGATATATGGTTTCTCTAATTTTGAGCTATGAAACCGGATAAAAGAATACTGGTTTAAGTTTAAAATGTAGGGTTACATTAATGTGTTCTAGTTACATAACAGGGAAACTGGTTTTGCAACTTTAAATGTTTGATTTGCAAGCAAGTTGTATACAAGTCAATGGACTCTCAGAACTGAGAATAATGAAAAGATTTACTGCACAAACAAGGTAACCCACCAGTGTTTTACTGGTTGTACACAAGGGCTGTAGCACAGCTGGCCTTGCATTGATTTGGCAATGAGAAACCAACAAATGTTTGACTAGCTGAATGAAACAGGACTTAATGTACAGTGTAAAGTCCATGTATGAAATATCTCTACAGATGAGAATGGAACTTTTCTATATTGCAATATTAGTAAAACAAAATAATTCAATCTCATGGACTCTATTGCAAGTCATAAGGTTCAGATATTATGACACTGTTTTAATATATCTACAGTACCTTGAAAAAGTATTCATACCCCTTGAAATGTTCCACATTTTGTCATGTTACAACCAAAAACATAAATATATTTTATTGGAATTTTATGTGATAGACTGACACAAAATGGCACATACAGTTGTGCTCATAAGTTTACATACCTTGGCAGAATTTGATTTCTTGGCCATATTTCAGAGAATATGAATAACACAAAAACTTTTCTTTCACTCATGGTTAGTGTTTGGCTGAAGCCTTTTATTATCAATCACCTGTGTTTACTCTTTTTAAACCATAATCACAACAGAAACTACCCTAATGACCCTGATCAAAAGTTTACATACCCTGGTGATTTTGGCTTGATAACATGCACACAAGTTGACACAAAATGGTTTGAATGGCTATTAAAGGTAACCATCCTAACTGATCTATTTGCTTGTAATTAGTGTGTGTGTGTGTAAAAAAGGTCAATGAGTTTCTGGACTCCTGACAGACCCTTGCATCTTTCATCCAGCGCTGCACTGATGTTTCTGGATTCTGAGTCATGGGGAAAGCAAGTGAATTGTCAAAGGATCTGCGGGAAAAAGTAGTTGAACAGGAAAGGGATATAAAAAGGATATTAAAGGAACTGAGAATGCCAATCAGCAGTGTTCAAACTCTAATCAAGAAGTGGAAAATGAGGGGTCTTGTTGAAACCAAACCACGGCCAGGTAGACCAACTAAAATTTCAGCCACAACTATTAGGAAAATTGTTCGGGATGCAAACAAAAACCCACAAATAAATTCAGGTGAATTGTAGGACTCTCAGAAAACATGTGGTGTGGCTGTTTCAAGATGCGCAATACGGAGGCACTTGAAGAAAGATGGGCTGCATGGTCGAGTCACCAGAAGAAAGCCATTACCACACAAATGCCACAAAGTATCCCGCTTACAATACGCCAAACAGCACAGAGACAAGCCTCAAACCTTCTGGCACAAAGTCATTTGGAGTGAATAAATGCTTTATTTGGAGAGGAGTCTATAAGGCCAATAATAAAAGGTACACCATTCCTTCTGTGAAACACGGAGGTGGATCATTGATGTTTTGGGGATGTGTAAGCTACAAAGGCACAAGAGATTTGGTAAAAATTGATGGCAAGATGAATGCAGTATGTTATCAAAAAATACTGGAGGAACATTTCCATTCATCAGCCAGGAAGCTGCACATGGGACGTACTTGGACATTCCAACATGACAATGATCCAAAACAGAAGGCCAAGTCGACCTGTCATTGGCTACAGGAGAATAAAGTGAAGGTTCTGGAGTGGCAATCTTAGTCTCCTGACCACAATATCATTGAGCCACTCTTAGGATATCGCAAACGTGCAGTTCATGCAAGACAGCCCAATAATTTACAGGAACTGGAGGCTTTTTGCCAAGAGGAATGAGCAGATTTACCATCTGAGAAGATAAAGAGCCTCATCCACAAATACCACAGAAGACTTCAAGCTGTCATTGATGTTAAAGGGGGCAAGACACGGTATTAAGAACTGGGGGGGGGGTATGTAAACTTTTGATCAGGGTCATTTGGGTAGTTTCTGTCGTGATTATGATTTAAAAAGAGTAAACACAGTTGACAATTGGCTTCAGCCAAACACTAACCATGAGTGAAAGAAAAGTTTTTGTGTTATTATTATTCATATTTACTGAAAAATGGCTCAGAAATCATAAATTCTGCCAGGGTATGTAAACTCTTGAGCACAACTCTAATTGTGAAGTCGAATGAAAGTGATAAATCGTTTTCAAATTTTTTTTACAAATAAATATCTGAAAAGTGTGGCGTGCATTTGTATTCAGCCCATTGAGTCAATGCTTTGTAGAACCACCTTTCGCTGCAATTACAACTGCAAGTCTTTTTGGGGGATGTCTCTACCAGCTTTGCACATCTAGAGTGACAATTTTGCCCATTCTTCTTTGAAAAATATCTCAAGCTCTGTCAGATTGGATGGAGGGCGTCTGTGAACAGCAAAATTCAAGTCTTGCCACAGATTCTAAATGGGATTTAGGTCTGGATATGTTTTGATCCATTGTAGCTCTGGCTGTATGTTTAGGGTTGTTGTCTTGCTGGAAGGTGAACCTCCGCCCCAGTCTTAAGTATTTTGCAGACTCTAACAGGTTTTCTTCTAAGATTGCCCTGTATTTGGCTCCATCCATCTTCCCATCAACTCTGACCAGCTTCCCTGTCCCTGCTGAAGAAAAACCTCCCCACCACATGATGCTGGCATCACCATGTTTCATGGTGGGGATGGTGTGTTCAGGGTGATGTGCAGTGTTAGTTGTCCTCCACACATAGCGTTTGGCTTTTAGGCCAAAATGTTACATTTTGGTCTCATCTGACTAGAGCACCTTCTTCCACATGTTTGCTGTGTATCCCACATGGCTATTTGCAAGCTGCAAACAGGACTTTTTATGGCTTTCTTTCAACTAGGGATGAGCCGAACACCCCCTGGTTCGGTTCGCACCAGAACCTGCGAACGGACCAAAACTTTGCACGTACGTTAGAACCCCATTGAAGTCTATGGGACTCGAACATTCAAAATCAAAAGTGCTAATTTTAAAGTCTAATTTGCATGGTATTGTCCTAAAAAGGCTTTGGGGACCCGTGTCCTGCCCCAGGGGACATGTATCAATGCAAAAAAAAGTTTGAAAAACTGCCATTTTTTCGGAAGCAGTGATTTTAATGATGCTTAAAGTGAAAAAAAAGTGAAATATTCCTTTTAAATATTGTTCCTGGGGGGTGTCTATAGTATGCCTGTAAAGTGGCGCGTGTTTCCCATGCTCAGAACAGTCCCTGCACAAAATGACATTTTTAAAGGAATAAGTCATTTAAAACTGCTTGCGGCTTTA